>JASAMY010002945.1:0-154162 GCA_030248085.1 Paralinhomoeus sp. GSCO2_6
TGGGCCACCGTAAACTTCGGACGTTTGATTGCTAATTTCTCAAGCGTTCCTGCATGGATTTTGTTGAAATCTTGAACACTTTTGCAGAGAGGTCCAACTTAGATGCATGACAAATTGCAGTTTATTCGACCAACCCAATCATTTGTTATGGAAACCATAGAGAAGAAGTCAATTTTTAAAGTGCCAACCATCACAATCAACACTCTTGGCGCACCACTTAGCCACATAACGGTTACAGAAGGTACAGCCACAGAACGTCAGAAGTTGGCTGGATCAGGCCTTTCCCGACCGTTGGGTTAGCCAAAAGGGACCGATTGAATGGCCTCCTAGATTGCCAGATCTCAGTCCTGTCGATCTGGTGCATCGTGAAAGATATCGTAAATGCCCATTCGCAATATTCTGTTGAACAGTTCAAAGAACCCATTAACACATTGAACACATTTACGCTGAACTCGGAGATTCGCCGATCGGTAGCTAAGTTGTGCGCCAAGAGTGTTGATTGTACGCTGACGCGTACACCCTGATATGGGTAGGTCGGATCACTTTGGCTAAAACACGGAAGTTGACCGCCTGCACGTGTAGATTATTTTGATTCTTTACACTGCTATGCTCCGACGAACCAATATGGCACTGCAGATGTGCACGCACGCACGCACACCATCAAATCGGCTGCTTCACAAAAAACTCGATGTGAGTACGTCCCATCACTTCGGCTAAAACACAAAAGTTGACCGCCTAGTTATAGCGATCATTTTGATTCTTTACATCACTATGCTACGATGCAGCAATATAGCACAACTGCACACGCACGCACGCACGCACGCACACACACACAATTATCCGCAGTGGCTTCTGTTTGTAGTTTCTCTGCATGCTGTGCCATTTGCTGATAGGTCATCCTGCTTTGTATCATTTGCATGACAATTAGTTGTGCACAACTTTGGTCAATGAAAAATACATGCGTACCTATTTTCAAACCACATGCTCACATTCTATACAATGAGTGTCTCCTACTGCACTCAGGGGATTCTACCAAGCATGCTACATATGTCATACATGGTACATATGTCGTGCATGCGTGCGTGCGTACGTGCGTGCATGTGTGCGTGCGTGCCTGCGTGCGTGCGTGCATGCGGGTGCCTGTATAGGTTTTACGCATCGATGTTTGTCTTACGAAAAAACACTGTATTAAGGAAAAATTTGCAGGCGGCTGCAAAAAAGGTGAATATGTGACGCTCTTTTGTTGGAGCCCAGTTTGAAAAAGAGGGGTATCAATTAGGGCATGCCTCATTTATGTATAGCCACTTATGCTTTGCAGCTGATCAACTTCAGTTTGAACAAACTGTGTATAAAAACCGAACCAAACGCAGCAACACGTCACATATTCGGCATTTTTTGTGTGAGCTATCTCACTCACCCAAAATGCAACAGCAATCCTTTCACATCTCATCTATCTCTGGTCATTACCATCGACCTGGCACAGCCAAAGTTCCTACATAAATAATTGGCACCTTGCTAACATTTGTGAGATGTGGATTGCCACTACAGTTCAGTTAGTGATGTGTAGGTATACATATGGTACTGGCTCCATTCGTCATTTCCTTTTTGGCATTTACCCAATAACGCACTGCTCCTATACAACGTGTTTGCGTGCGTACGTGCGTGCGTGCGTGCGTGTGTTCGTGCGTGCTTGCGTGCGTGCGTGCGTACGTCTGCATAGTGGTCCATGTGCAAGACCCTGCGGTCCTTCCTGCCTGTCTTGCAACCACGTGGCATTTAGTCATGCGGCATATGTGAATGCAGGGTGTTCCAGTCCAGTTATAGGTCCTATGATTGCCACTGCTCCTTTCTATGCACACAAACACAAAAAAATGCCGAATATGTGACGTGTTGCTGCGTTTGGTTCGGTTTTTATACACAGTTTGTTCAAACTGAAGTTGATCAGCTGCAAAGCATAAGTGGCTATACATAAATGAGGCATGCCTTAATTGATACCCCTCTTTTTCAAACTGGGCTCCAACAAAAGAGCGTCACATATTCACCTTTTTTGCAGCCGCCTGCAAATTTTTCCTTAATAACTTTTGCACCGAAGAGAGTGACATGCTGAATTTTGTAGCATGAATAGGCCTAGGTGTTGGCTACATACTCCATAAAAACTCGTAAGCATCGGAGTGGTGGAGCCTGAGAGAACTGCAAAAAAAACCGCGAAAAAAGGTCAAAAATGCAGTTTTTTGGGAATAACATTTGCACCAAAGAGAGTGACATGCTGAATTTTGTGGCATGAATAGGCCTAGGTGTTGGCTACATACTCCATAAAAAATCGTAAGAATCGGAGTGGTGGCACGAAGCGATGTTGGCACATTTCTGAATCCCATTATTCAAATTTTGGCCACTTGTAACTCAGCGTACACAGCGTGCAGTGACGTGAAAAGTGGTCAACACAGAGTCGAGTGTACATGCGTTGGATGGATACCCTAGAGTATAGTTTGAGTCGCTCGTACCATGAGAAAGAGGCGCTGAAAAAATCGTGTCCAAATTTTGGCGTCGAAACTGGCCTCGCAGTCGCCTCACATTTTGAAGCGCTGTAAAGGGTGCGATGGTCCGATTTACACCAAACCAAGCCTAAAGCCCAAGGTGGACCCTAGGGTATCCATCTAAGTGGTTCTTAGCAAAATCCATGACTATCGTTTTATTTTTTGCCTGAAAATTCTGTGGAACGCCTCTTAAAGCATGTCTCTGAAAATTCCAGAACCCTTGAGACCGTCTGCACTGGGGCCCGGTGTCCCCTGGCTACGCCACTCATGCAACCGCTCCCATTCCAGTTCCGGTGAGCCCACGAAGCAGTTCGGTGCTGGCGGGCTGGCGCAGAACGGCAAGCCCCCATTTCCTCGCCCCCAGCTCCTCGCTCCCCAGTTCCTCGCTCTCCAGTTCCTCGCTCCCCAGTTCCTCGCCCCCAGCTCCTCGCTCCCCAGTTTCTCGCCTCCCATTTCCTCGCTCCCAAGTTCCTAACTTTCTCCCCTCCGTCTGCGTTTATGGTGGGACCGCCAGCACAAAACCGCATCGTTGGCACACCGGAACTGGAATGGGATTGGTTGCATCAGTGGAGTGGTAGCACAGGGCCCAGTGCAGACGGTCACAGGAGTTCCGAAATTTTCTGAGACCCGCTTTTATCCAAAAAAGAGCACCTTAACGAGATTTTCCAGTTGGACGGAAAAACAAAAATTTTGCGTGCGTCTTTTCTGAACAAAATGTATTGCAGCTCTATAGGCACTGGCGGATCCAGGGGTGGGGGAAAGGGGAAATTCCCCCTCCCAAAATCGGAAATCTAGGGGGGGAAAAAGGGGGAAAGGGATAAGCGGTGGGAGAAGAAACACGCCTAATGGGCCTTGTTTTCAGCATAAAATTGCTTGTAGGTGGTGGAAAACAGCAAAATTTTCGCCTGCGGGCCGTTATATTCGTTAATCGTCGGTTAGGTGTCCAAACCACTGCCAAAATGGCCCAACATCCAAAAGTCCTCCCTTGTGCAAAATTCCTCCCCCTTCCAAAATTTCTGGATCCGCCAGTGTCTATACCTTTTTCGCTGATTTTGTGAATAATTCGCCTTTCTCCGTGCAAACGCTTTGTATGTATTCTCAGATCTCAAAGGATCATTTAATAATACAATCGCCTGAATTTCGTCGTATCTACTCATCCGCCCTAATCCTAATCACCCACCCTGCTTCTACATAAGTGAAGCGAGTTTCCAATCCTTGATGAAAGGACCAGGGTAGTGCAAAATTGAGCAGCAGCTGCTTGCACCGAGCTTCGATTTCAGTGAGAAGAATTCGGACACGTGAGGAGCCCCCGAACATTGATGAGTGAAAGCTCCTGAGCTCAATTTGAGTTCTGCGCGAAGCGTTTGCAGTCAGATTTCAACGCGGAATCGAGAAGGGTCCAGAAAATGCTTCGGTTTTGATAGAAAAACGGCCTCGTAATGTAATTGGTTAATGTTGTTGTAGCATAACAAGTGCCTGAAGCGCGTTTATTCTTGGTTCAGCGTTCAAATACAAAACATTGTGGTTACGAAAACTTTGGCACGGCCGATTGGCACAACAACCACTACATTGTATTGTACAGGTCCCTCCCCCCCCCGCCACACGCACACATGGTTGCTGTACACAGACGTGATTAAATCATTGTACAGGGTGGACCACCGTTAACTTCGGACGTTTGATCGCTAATGTTTTTCAACTATTATTTCAACCTCTCCTTACCCCGGGGGCACTATTTGGATGGCCAACACTCGCCCCCCAGCTCCTCGCTCCCCAGTTCCTCGCTCTCCATTTCCTCGCTCCCCGATTCCTCGCTTTCTCAGTTCCTCGCTTTCTCAATTCCTCGCTCCCCAGTTTCTCGCCTCCCATTTCCTCGCTCCCAAGTTCCTAACTTTCTCCCCTCCGTCTGCGTTTATGGTGGGACCGCCAGCACAAAACCGCATCGTCGGCACACCGGAACTGGAATGGGAATGGTTGCATCAGTGGCGTGGTAGCACAGGGCCCAGTGCAGACGGTCACAGGAGTTCCGAAATTTTCTGAGACCCGCTTTTATCCAAAAAAGAGCACCTTAACGAGATTTTCCAGTTGGACGGAAAAACAAAAATTTTGCGTGCGTCTTTTCTGAACAAAATGTATTGCAGCTCTATAGGCACTGGCGGATCCAGGGGTGGGGGAAAGGGGAAATTCCCCCTCCCAAAATCGGAAATCTAGGGGGGAAAAAGGGGGAAAGGGATAAGCGGTGGGAGAAGAAACACGCCTAATGGGCCTTGTTTTCAGCATAAAATTGCTTGTAGGTGGTGGAAAACAGCAAAATTTTCGCCTGCGGGCCGTTATATTCGTTAATCGTCGATTAGGTGTCCAAACCACTGCCAAAATGGCCCAACATCCAAAAGTCCTCCCTTGTGCAAAATTCCTCCCCCTTCCAAAATTTCTGGATCCGCCAGTGTCTATACCTTTTTCGCTGATTTTGTGAATAATTCGCCTTTCTCCGTGCAAACGCTTTGTATGTATTCTCAGATCTCAAAGGATCATTTAATAATACAATCGCCTGAATTTCGTCGTATCTACTCATCCGCCCTAATCCTAATCACCCACCCTGCTTCTACATAAGTGAAGCGAGTTTCCAATCCTTGATGAAAGGACCAGGGTAGTGCAAAATTGAGCAGCAGCTGCTTGCACCGAGCTTCGATTTCAGTGAGAAGAATTCGGACACGTGAGGAGCCCCCGAACATTGATGAGTGAAAGCTCCTGAGCTCAATTTGAGTTCTGCGCGAAGCGTTTGCAGTCAGATTTCAACGCGGAATCGAGAAGGGTCCAGAAAATGCTTCGGTTTTGATAGAAAAACGGCCTCGTAATGTAATTGGTTAATGTTGTTGTAGCATAACAAGTGCCTGAAGCGCGTTTATTCTTGGTTCAGCGTTCAAATACAAAACATTGTGGTTACGAAAACTTTGGCACGGCCGATTGGCACAACAACCACTACATTGTATTGTACAGGTCCCTCCCCCCCCCCCGCCACACGCACACATGGTTGCTGTACACAGACGTGATTAAATCATTGTACAGGGTGGACCACCGTTAACTTCGGACGTTTGATCGCTAATGTTTTTCAACTATTATTTCAACCTCTCCTTACCCCGGGGGCACTATTTGGATGGCCAACACTCGCCCCCCAGCTCCTCGCTCCCCAGTTCCTCGCTCTCCATTTCCTCGCTCCCCGATTCCTCGCTTTCTCAGTTCCTCGCTTTCTCAATTCCTCGCTCCCCAGTTTCTCGCCTCCCATTTCCTCGCTCCCAAGTTCCTAACTTTCTCCCCTCCGTCTGCGTTTATGGTGGGACCGCCAGCACAAAACCGCATCGTCGGCACACCGGAACTGGAATGGGAATGGTTGCATCAGTGGCGTGGTAGCACAGGGCCCAGTGCAGACGGTCACAGGAGTTCCGAAATTTTCTGAGACCCGCATTTATCCAAAAAAGAGCACCTCAACGAGATTTTCCAGTTGGACGGAAAAACAAAAATTTTGCGTGCGTCTTTTCTGAACAAAATGTATTGCAGCTCTATAGGCACTGGCGGATCCAGGGGTGGGGGAAAGGGGAAATTCCCCCTCCCAAAATCGGAAATCTAGGGGGGAAAAAGGGGGAAAGGGATAAGCGGTGGGAGAAGAAACACGCCTAATGGGCCTTGTTTTCAGCATAAAATTGCTTGTAGGTGGTGGAAAACAGCAAAATTTTCGCCTGCGGGCCGTTATATTCGTTAATCGTCGATTAGGTGTCCAAACCACTGCCAAAATGGCCCAACATCCAAAAGTCCTCCCTTGTGCAAAATTCCTCCCCCTTCCAAAATTTCTGGATCCGCCAGTGTCTATACCTTTTTCGCTGATTTTGTGAATAATTCGCCTTTCTCCGTGCAAACGCTTTGTATGTATTCTCAGATCTCAAAGGATCATTTAATAATACAATCGCCTGAATTTCGTCGTATCTACTCATCCGCCCTAATCCTAATCACCCACCCTGCTTCTGCATAAGTGAAGCGAGTTTCCAATCCTTGATGAAAGGACCAGGGTAGTGCAAAATTTAGCAGCAGCTGCTTGCACCGAGCTTCGATTTCAGTGAGAAGAATTCGGACACGTGAGGAGCCCCCGAACATTGATGAGTGAAAGCTCCTGAGCTCAATTTGAGTTCTGCGCGAAGCGTTTGCAGCCAGATTTCAACGCGGAATCGAGAAGGGTCCAGAAAATGCTTCGGTTTTGATAGAAAAACGGCCTCGTAATGTAATTGGTTAATGTTGTTGTAGCATAACAAGTGCCTGAAGCGCGTTTATTCTTGGTTCAGCGTTCAAATACAAAACATTGTGGTTACGAAAACTTTGGCACGGCCGATTGGCACAACAACCACTACATTGTATTGTACAGGTCCCCCCCCCCCCCCCACACGCACACATGGTTGCTGTACACAGACGTGATTGAATCATTGTACAGGGTGGACCACCGTTAACTTCGGACGTTTGATCGCTAATGTTTTTCAACTATTATTTCAACCTCTCCTTGCCCGGGGGCACTATTTGGATGGCCAACACTCGCCCCCCAGCTCCTCGCTCCCCAGTTCCTCGCTCTCCATTTCCTCGCTCCCCGATTCCTCGCTTTCTCAGTTCCTCGCTTTCTCAATTCCTCGCTCCCCAGTTTCTCGCCTCCAATTTCCTCGCTCCCAAGTTCCTAACTTTCTCCCCTCCGTCTGCGTTTATGGTGGGACGCGGTAACTGCGGACTTGGACTGCGTGCGTGCGTGCGTGCGTGCGTGCGTGCGTGCTTGGCGTGCGTGCGTGCGTGCGTGCGTGCGTGCGTGCGTGCGTGCGTGCGTGCGTGCGTGCGTGCGTGCGTGCGTGCGTGCGTGCGTGCGTGCGTGCGTGCGTGCGGGCGTGCGTGCTTGCGAGAAATTGATTTGTGTTACAAAAAATTAAATTTCAAAAATTTATTTTTCTCTCATCCTGAGCGATGGGTCTGATATTGCATGTACACTACCCTTAGGCAGGCCTACGCGACGCGCCCCACCAGTTTGCCCCGTTCACAGGCTCCAGCCACCGGTAGCAATAGAAAGCCTGGATGAGGTGCACTCGGCCATCACTAGCACCGCTCCACGACTCGCCCAGCTGGAGAAGAAGGGAGAAAGTTGTGGAACTTGGAAGCGAGGACCGGGGGGGCGAGGAACGGGGGGGGCGAGGAACTGGGGAGCGAAGAACTGGGGGGGGGGGCGAGAAAATGGGGGTAAGCCGCGCAGAACATCTGGCTGGATGAGTTGAACTGCACGAGCCGCGAGACGCGACCCATGGACTGCGGGCACAACGTCGTCGGCGTCACCGACTGCTCGCACCGCAAGGATGCGGGCGTCGTCTGCGCTGCCGACCAGTCGACCAGCAGGGGCACGCGGGCGAGTGGGGCAGCGTCTGCGACGAGTTCTGGTTCGCCGCAGAGGCAGCGGTCGCCTGCAGCCAGATGGGCAAACCGCGGTCAGTCAGCAGCTTTCGATGCGCACGCACGCGCCCGCCCGCCCGCCCGCCCGCCCGCCAGCCCGCACGCACGCACGCACGCACGCACGCACGCACGCACGCACGCACGCACGCACGCACGCACGCACGCACGCACGCACGCACGCACGCACGCACGCACGCACGCACGCACGCACGCACGCACGCACGCACGCACCAAGGGCAGTCGCGTGCTCAGTGCGAACGCCAAGGTGGCGAGCAAGGGGACGTTCGGCGAAGGAAATGGCCCCGTTCTGTTGGACGACACGGACTGCGAGGGCGACGAGAGCCGTCTGCTCGACTGCCAGCACGCGCCCCTGGGACAGACCGACTGCCTGCACGACCAGGACGTCGGACTCTACTGTCAGGACTAGGGAACCACGCTTGGGAATCCCGCATTCCAATGTTGCTAAAGTAAATGCACCGACACGAAAGCGCAACCGCACTGAGAACTGCTCCCTATTGTATGAGGCGCGCACGCGTGCCAGTATTATTTTGGTGTTTTGTTCGCTAAAAGTGTTTGAAGAAGGAAATCGTTTTGAATGTAGTTCGTTCGTTATATCTTGGTCTCGAAATGCGAGCGTGGTCTGCATGCCGTTATTCACTTGCCATCTATCTGACCACGCCTTACAAGATCCCAATGTTGAATTCTTTTCACACCGTTTGCTCTGCCACGTTTCCAGCCCTTTCAACAGTCGGGATGACAGGCGTGTTTTTAGCATCGCAGGTAGCTAGGAAAAGTTGACTAAGCTAAACAAGAGCGTTGTTTTACACGCTAAGAAAGAGCTTTCATTCAGTAGACTGCGTCGCAGAACAGCAGAAACTAATACCTATCCGACCGTGTACCTGTATACCGTGATTGCAACATTTCAGTTCTACAGAGTCTCTTCTCGTTGTTGTTGGATTTCCGTGGGTAAAAGGACCA
Organism: Paralinhomoeus sp. GSCO2_6; assembly: GCA_030248085.1. Lineage (NCBI taxonomy): Eukaryota > Metazoa > Nematoda > Chromadorea > Monhysterida > Linhomoeidae > Paralinhomoeus > Paralinhomoeus sp. GSCO2_6. The sequence goes on from JASAMY010002945.1 coordinate 8,976, forward strand.
TTACGACACTGACAAAACTGATCTACGTTGTGAAACTTTTGGAATTGTGAATTCGCTTATGGGTTGGGGGGACGCGTTGAACTGCGGCGAGCAGAGGTCAGCGACTGCAGCGGCCACGGCGTCGTCTGCCTCGCCACCGACTGTTCGCACAGACAGCGCGTGCGCCTCGTCTGCGCCTCAGAACAGACGACAACCCGCAAACCGCGACGACCAATGCCAAGCCACCACAACTGACCACCCCCCCCCCACTAACTGAGTTAGTACTAGTATACAAGGATTCGATCAAGTCTGTGTACAGTACAGTACCTATTGTGCGTGTGGCTTGGGCCTGGTACACAAAAATATCAACAAATTACATAGATACAAGGCCGTTTTTTAGCGAAACCGAAGCATTTTCTGGACCCTTCTAGATTCCGCGGTGAAATCTGACTGCAAACGCTTCGCGCAGAACTCAAATTGAGCTGAGAGCTTTCAATAATTAATATCTCGCTTGCAGCTTGACGGTTTCGCATTCTTCTCACTGCATTCGAAGCTCGGTGAAAGCAGCGGCTGTTACATTTTTTGCACAACACTGGCTGGCCCTTTCATCAAGGATTGAAACTCGCTTCGCTTAGAAGCAGGGTGGGTGATTAGGGTTAGGGCGGATGAGTAGATACGACGAAATTCTGGCGATTGTATTATTATTAAATGATGCTTCGAGATCGGAGAATACATAAAGCGTTTGCACGGAGAAAGGCGATTTTTTCGCAAAATCAGCGAAAAATTACCTATACAGCTGCAACACCTTGTTCAGAATCGACCCGTTTCGGCGGGTGCCGCTCTGCGGCGTGACCACCTGCTTCGGCAGGTTCCCTTTGGGGGAGAAACCACCCATGTATTTACAACCGAATGCACGTTTGGAACGGCACATATAGTTTTGCATTCAGATAAATAGCATCGAATCCGCGCAGAAGAAGCAACAGGAGCAGATGGACGGAAATTCGGAGAAAATCGACAAGCTCACCAACAAAATCGAAAAAAACGAGAAAAAAACAACGCGAGAGAAACATGAGAATCAAGTGTTTCGGCTTCGACAAGGACAAATCGGTGCAAGAGGTCTGGAAGCACATTCTCAAGGACGGATACAAACTGACGGAAGCGGAAATCAAGCAGATCCCCATCGACACTCTGCACTGGCTCGACAAGGACCGAACCGTTTTCATAGTCGCCTTTGTCAGACGCGACGACAAGCACAAAATCTTCAAGATGAATAACAAATTGAAAGGATTCACTATCAACGACAAAACGATCAAAATCGAAGACGACAAAACCGAGCAGCAAGTCGCTGCTGACAGCAAGGCTTGGGACTTGGGCAAAAAATACAGTCAGAAGTTCGGAGGCGACTGGGTGCCCGGATTCAAAACAGGAACGCTATTTGAGAAAAAATCAAAAAAGCGAATGAATGTGGACGAGGCGAAAGAGAAACTGAAACAAAAAAGAAAAGCGCAGGAAAACGACTCTGGATCCAGCGACGACGAGGGCACGTCCACGTCGACGTCACAAACGAAAAGAGCCAGGAAATAATTCACGAATTCAAATCAAAAATACAGAAAATTTGTTTTACTATTTAGGATTGATATAGATGCTAGCTGTGACACTGGTGATTTTGTCCGTAGATTCATGGACCCTCCATTGTATCCGTACCACCAAGCTCTATAGTTGACCACCTTGTAGACCACACGACCACCCAAGGTCTGTACAGTACATGATACGGCTACTACCTTACTACCAACATATACAGCAATACGGTATAGGTGTATATGAGGTACACCTCTATGATACACACGTACAATACAATGACCCACGGTGTAAAAAATACACATACATTTCCCAGAGTAGCAGTACAACTACAAATAGTTACAGTACATACAGAAAAGACATTACACTGTACAGCCATACATATGGGATCGGCAGCCGCTCTACGGATGGCGCTCCCGCGGCTTCTGCCCTTGCCTCCGAGGGCTCGGGAGTGATCCCTAGGAATCTGGGCTGCCCAGGAAACGCTATTTAGCCGTGGCAGACGCCTGGCCAGCAGCCCTGGCAATAGTCTCGGAGGGACCACTCTATTCCTGACTCAATCCAAACCTCTCTTTCGAATTCCGTCACTGTACCGCAGGTTGTACCACAAGAAAGCCGTGGTTCTACAGGGAGGTTCTGCAACGTCAGGTGTAGCAGTGGAGAAGACGGGTTGCAATACAGTATTCTACCGAACGAAGGCATTCATAGTGTCACACGCGCATGCGGAAAAAACTGCATAACCTGTGCGTTTATTAACACACGCGACTATATTACGGTGGGTTCTACCAACCAAAAGTTGACGACTAATGCACTGAATGATACGGTATGGGACTGTAAAACTAAGAACGTAGTGTACCTTATTACATGTAGGAAATGCGATTATCAGTATATTGGAGAAACGAAGCGATCCTTAGCGTGTAGATTTCGAGAACACAGACTGGCGATACTCAAAGATTCAAATTGTCAAAAGCTCTACACACATTTTAGAAAAGACGGACATACGGTGTCTGACATCAGCATCGAAATTTTGCAGAGCTTTAGCCATGCGGACGCGCATACGGATAAAACTAGACTTGAGGCTGAGCATTTCTGGATTAAACAAATGAATAGCCTATACCCCTGTGGCTTAAATACAAACTGTAAAGGTATTGGCAACGTACACAACGCGTTTGACATGCAAAACATTCCAAGTAATAAAAATCCGTACTTTAGCGCATTGAGATTGACATGGAAACGCAAAATTAACTTCACCAAAAAACACAAAGATCGTAAGCATAAGCACAAACCGACGGATACGGAAATAGAAAGCTACATAAGAGAATTTGAAAAAATCCAAATTGGAGACCAAACACAAATGCTACAGAAAACCAGGAAAAAGTACATACAGTACCTGTATTTTCAGTGCATGGCTAAAGGCCTACAACAGCATACCTACGACAAAATTCTAGCCTATCTGCAGAGTACCTCACGAAGACACAACGCTGATGAAACACAGAAGCGACGGACAGTAAGGGTTACATTACTACATACGAATCAAGTAGTGTCACGAATTGGAATTGCCAAATTATTGAAGGCAACAAGGATCGGTAAACTCATTAGCAAACCAATGGAAGCTGTTGACTGGACCGTTCAGGTGGTGTACAAAACAACGTCACCAGCATGGCTACAAGTCTGCAACTACACCAAAATACTGCGACAGCTCACAGCTGCACAGCTTAGAGAACATCTTTTGAGCATGGAACGCTGTAGATGCAACGAAATTTATAGAGACCGACAATTAGGACATGTGGTTACCGGTGACCTGAATATTGTAGAAAATACCGAACTTAGACAATTTATGAATCTCGGTACAAAATACAAAACTAACATGACAACTGACAAACATAAAATTGCTAATTCGATACTGACAGATCTGAATCGGTTCCTCAGCAGCCTAAGAGCTAAAAATGTACTCACAGAAAGTGACTGCACCAAATTAATAGGCGAATATCGAAAAATAATAGAAACTAGAATTGATCAAGAGATTTACAGTACTCCACAGAACCTAAGACTTTCAAATAAGGGGATACAGTACCTGGAAACGTTTCATAAACGGTACATAATTACAGTTACCGACAAAGTGCCAGGCAACTACTCCATCCTATGCAAAAATTATTATTTGAAAAAGCTCTGTGATGAATGTGGCATATATATTGAGAATGGCAGAATTACTATACATGGAAATGCAGTCTTCACACCGATAAATGACACGGTGGATCAGATACTGGAAAAACACAAACGTCTCATGAGCACATACGATGTAACACCTGAAAATAGAAACGTTCTGCCTATACTCTTTGCCAACCCGAAATTACACAAAAGACCACCAGCATTCAGAGCTATCGTGGCAGCCAGACAATCCAGTTTAAAACCATTTGAGAAACTGTGCAAACACTACCTAAGTCACTACGCTTTGCACTTTAAGCGGTACTGTGCGATGATAGCCAACAGAAATGGACAAACTCGTTACGTCTCAGTAAAAAGCTCATTTGAGGTTGTTGAGCAGCTGCGCACAATGACCAACGTTAAGCGTATATACAGTGGTGATTTTTCAGCATTGTACCCCTCACTGAAACACGACACAATTATGAGTGGCATTAATGGTATAATTGACCTATGCCATAAAAATGCCAAAAGCGACTACCTGTACAAAAAGGGCGAACAAATACAATATGCTAGACAAGGTGCCGGCGCAAATACCCTACATAAAAACGAAATAAAACAGCTATGCAAGGAAATACTACAAAATTCGTACATGGTATTTGCTAACACCACGTTCAAAACAATAAAGGGATGCCCACAAGGTGGCGCTACCAGCTGTGACATGGCTGATCTCTGTTTGAGCTGGTTCGAATTTACATGGCTGAGTCGTAACAGACTACGCACAAACCAAGCGATTTTTCGGTACGTGGATGACCTACTAGTCATAAACATTGCAGACTTTCAGACGTTAGCTAAAGATATCTATCCTAATGAACTGCAATTAAACGACACAACGGTTTCAAACCAGCTGACACACTACCTTGATGTCACAGTGCACCTTAACAACTGCAGACTAAGCACTACAGTATACAATAAAACCGATGACTACACCTTCAAAATCACGTGATTTTTTAAAAGCTCGAGCAACGTACCCATGAACATGCCGTACGGTATACTTAAAGGTCAGATTATACGCATAATCCGACTAACTAGAGATGAGTCAGACTTTATTAGACGAGTACAGTGCATCATCGATGAGTACAAACACAACGGTTTTGAAGAAAATAGGATCCTGAAAACCACCATATCAGTGTTGCACAATTATGAATATAAAATGAAATGCATGATACCAAACTTCAATAAGAAACGCATGATCAATTCTATGATTCGCAATTAGATTTTCGTATACGTTAAATCAGCACATACAGTACTTATGGCATATACGGTACATACGGTACATACGGTACAAAGAATGCTCAAATTGCAACTGCAAGTTTAAGGCAACTCGCGACCTACTGAATTTTGTCTCTAACTCCCGAAATCGATTCAGTATATCGAAATCATTCCAGAATATACCAGGTCGACTGAAAAATTTTTAGAAAATAAACAATGGCAGAAAACTCGACCACCGAAGCGGAATTTCAAGCGCGGATCGACGAAAAGGTGGTTTCCTCCTTCTCTCATTTATGTGATCTGAAGATCCCTAGTCTACGGTTTGATTTCACGATGTAAAGGGGACGCATCGTTTCTGACGAGCCTCGTGCGTCTCGGGTGTTAAGCGGTGGAGGCGAAACACCCACAATTGCAGAAAGTACTACACAAAATTATAAATTTAATTTTTCTCTGTAAAAATTATTTGTACATTTTCTTTAATTCACAAAAATACATAATAATTTCTATCAATTGATTCAATGTAGTTCGTTCGTTATATCTTGGTCTCGAAATGCGAGCGTGGTCTGCATGCCATTATTCACTTGCCATCTATCTGACCACGCCTTACAAGATCCCAATGTTGAATTCTTTTCACACCGTTTGCTCTGCCACGTTTCCAGCCCTTTCAACAGTCGGGATGACAGGCGTGTTTTTAGCATCGCAGGTAGCTAGGAAAAGTTGACCAAGCTAAACAAGAGCGTTGTTTTACATGCTAAGAAAGAGCTTTCATTCAGTAGACTGCGTCGCAGAACAGCAGAAACTAATACCTACCCGACCGTGTACCTGTATACCGTGATTGCAACATTTCAGTTCTACAGAGTCTCTTCTCGTTGTTGTTGGATTTCCGTGGGTAAAAGTAATGTGACCGAGGAAGGAGCTATTATTTGTACTAGCCGCTTTGAACTCAGGACTCCTGCTTGCAAAGTGCTCCAAAGTGGTTCGACATCAATTTGTCTCATGAAATAAAATAATGTTGAGAATACTCAGTTGTACAATGATAAATCACTGCAATGATGAAACTGCAAAGTGTTGGAATGCAGGTCAACCAAAGCCAATGCATGTCAACCAACGCATTTGCATGAATACTACAGAATTGCTTGTAACACCCACTCTGTTTTAAATAAATTTCATATCAACACACCCACGATGTAAATTGGAGACGTGCGCTGAGACTCGTTTGCAGAAGTTTCGTTTTATTTTCTGTGGTGATGCTACATATGTGGCAGGGGGGGATAGAGCATAGGCTTTTTGGCGTGTCTGTTTGTATGTGCTGTATGTTCAAAAACGTTTTGCTCTCGCAACCCAACACGAACAATCCGAAACATGCCCAAAACGCGCACACAAAGAAGACCATGAACAGATGCAAGGGGGGGAGGGGGCTGGAGAGAATGGGAGAGCCCGAAAATAGTTTATCGCCCAGAGGCCCCCAAAGGTCGAGTAGCTCAATGACCAATGGGGTTTGGGGGGTGAGAATAGGCAGAGATTGTTGCTATATCTGAGAAACCTTTCATCTCTTTTGTCATTTGTCATTCATCATCAAAAACGTGCTCAGAAGTGATTCAGTATCAATATTTTCATGTCCTCAGTAGTGACTCATCATCAATACAATGTGTCATAAAACCATGCTGTGAATGCTCAGTTTAAAAACAACAATGACGAATCTGTAAAATGCTTGCAGCAAAAGCCAAAGGAAGTCAACCAATGCAAGCAATGCACTTCTGCACAATGCACAGAAAAACATTTCACCTTTTTTGTTGTAACGCTTTATTCTTGCGTCATTACATCTCCAGTCATTACATTCAATAGTAAAAATTAGGCACTATACCATATTGAGCAGACACACCATAAATCCCATATAGGCAGTGGGCTAATTGATTTAATCAGCCCTTCAGAGTCAGCTAATAATAATTGGCTTTTTTTGTAATCTGCATGGTTGCTCACATATGTTCATGCACCTTGATCTGCAGGCGCAAAGCCTTTGGACCTGGTCTAAGCTAGGATCGCGGTCCGACGCTTCCGATTCCATTCCAGCGCGCCGTACGGGCGGTTTTCGCGGGATGGGCTTGTGTCTTCCTTACGTGGTCTTTTTTTGGCAAAGCACAATTGTTGCGTCTGCGTCCGCAGCGTCCGAAACCTAAGTGAAGCCTAAGCCTAAGCGAAGCATAAGCCTAAGCCAAATCAAAGCCAAAGCATAAGCCTAAGCAAAGTCTGGACTAAGCCTAAGCAAAGCCTAAAATTAAGAAAGTTTTCATCGGACGCAGCAGCAGACGCGGACGCACGCATAAATTGTTTTCAGCCGTTTTCTTTTTCGGGGAAATCCAAGTTCATTGGGCCATTAGACCGGGCAAAACGCACCACAACATTTCATTTATTGCGTTTAATGCGTCGACGATCAGTGCTCAACGCCAAGAAAAATTAACACAACGCACCACTAAAACGCTAACACATACACGCGCATGCGTGCGTGCGCCCACTCGCGAGTCGCGAGTCCGTGCGTGCGTGCGTGCGTGCGTGCGTGCGTGCGTGCGTGCGTGCATGTGCGCGCGCGCGCGCGCGTGTCCGTGTCCATGTGTGTGTGTGCGTGCGTGCATGAGTGCGCGTGCGTGCGTGGGTGCGTCCGTGTGTGTGTGCGTGTATGGGTGCGTGCGTGCGATCGAGCGTGCGCGTGCGTGCATGCACGTGTCCCTGTCCATGTGCGTGTGCGTGCGAGCGTGCGCGCCTGCGTGCGTGCGTGCGTGCGTGCGTGCGTGCGTGCGTGCGTGCGTGTGCGTGCGCGTGTCCGTGTCCGTGTCCATGTGCGTGCGTGCGTGCGTGCGTGCGTGCGTGCGTGCGTGCGTGCGTGCGCGTGCGTGCGTGCGTGCGTGCGTGCGCGCGCGAGCGTGCGTGCGTGCATGCATGAGCGTGTAATTCAAGTTTTTATAGCGTTAGCACCTGTAAAACAAAGTACAAAATAATAAAAAGTTCAAAGTTTTTATAGCATAAACACGTGCAAAACAAAAAAGTTATAAACAAAAAAGTTACAAGTATTTCTATGGCAGAGGTTTGATCCCAGGACCTTCAGAACAGTAACGGACATCATAACCACTACACCATTGATCTGCACGGAACCATTTTCTAAACACTTCTGATAAGTCAGAAGCCCGCATAAAATGTGCTGTATTATCATATAATTTATTTATATTTGCATAACGCATGGATTACGATAGCTTCAGTAGTGCCACTCTTATTTTGATGGTAAAATGTGCCAAGCAAGCTTCATACAAAATTTTAGCTCAATCCATCCAGCAGAACTCTATGTGCTGCAGACAGAACCCACAAACAGTGATACTGTAGAAAAAGATAATGCTATATCTCGTGCTTACGGTATCGCATTGCAAAGCGGATGTGATATTCGCGATCAGCGTGGTCGATTACATACGTCCCAGGCTGATTTGACATTGAATTCTCAAATTCGTTCAATCGCAATTTGCATATTCAATGTGCCATATCTCGCGATTACGGTATCGCACAGCAAAACGGATCTGATTTTCGTGATCAGCACGGTCGATTACATATGTCCCAAGCAGAATTGACACTGAATTCTCAAATTCGATCAAACACGTATGCAAAATTTGCATAACTCACGGATTACGGTAGCTACAGTAGCGCCACTCTTATTTTGACGGTGAAATGTTGCAAGCAATCTACACACAAAATTTCAGCTCAATCCGTCAAGCACAACTCTCTGGGCAGCGTTGCAGACAAACAAACAAACAAACAAACAAACATTGTGCTTTAGTAATATAGATATCCTATTTCTCCCGTTCACAACGTCAGTAGCGGTTTATCACTGTGTATTGGAATGTCAGTTATTCATTGTTGGTTTGTCGTAGTCGGTATCGGATATATCACCACCCCTCCCCTAAGCGAGAGCTTAAGGGGAGAAGCGCTGCGGCGGCTGGCCTCGCTTCTTCCTCGGCGGGAGTAGTCGGCGAGGCGGCGCCTGCGCTTCGGCTTCTTCTGGACTGTAGGCGTTGTCGACGGTCGTCGTCTCTTCGATGAAGCGGCGTAGCTTTCGCGCGTTCCATATCTTGCCGTCGTCCAGCTCGTAGGTCCAGTTGCCAAGCACTTTGGTGACGATCCGAGGTAGGCCGTATGGTGGCGTTCCCTTCGCGTGCTGGGGCTTCTTGACCAACACCTTGGCGCCAACTCGATACGGTCCTCTGTTCTTCAGGTGGTCGGTGGGCGTCCTTGGAAGGCTGCTGGATCTTGTCTCTGGCCGCTGGCTGTCTGGCGTCTTCGGCGCCTCCTCCCTCCTCAGCTGGCGCGCCGTCGGCTGGAATCCCAGTCGAGCCTGTCGACCCAGGAATTTCTCTGAGGGGCTGGCTTCTGTTGCCGAAGTCGCGGTCGCTCTGTAGTTGGCCAGCAGTCTGCGCAAACCTTCGTCCCAGTCGACCCCTTCAGCAGTAAAAGTTTGCACTCTATTTTTGAGGTGTCTGTTGAAAACTTCGACTCGTCCGTTTTCCTGTGGGTTGTAATTCGCGGTGTTTTCGGCAGCGATGTTGCAACTCGACAGGAAATTCTTGAATTCGTCGCTGACGAATTGCGGTCCATTGTCCGACAGCAGTGTGTCGGGACAGCCGTATCTGCTGAATTGCTCTTTCAGCCAGCGAATGATGGTAGCCGAAGTTATCTTCTTTGTCGTCAGGACTTCCGGAAAACCGGAGAAGAGGTCGATGAGGCAGACCAGATTCTGCCCGTTGTAAAATGGTCCCGCAATGTCGATTGCCTAGGTCAGCCCTGGTCCTGCCGGTTTCTCTCTTCTCAGTTTTGGCATTCCGACAGGTGGTGTGGCTTTTCCGCCAATTTGACACGGCACACAATGTTTGACAAATTTCTCCGCGTCGGCGCTCATGCCCGGCCACCAGAAGCTTTCTCGCAGCTTACTCTTGAGTCGGACGATGCCGGGGTGTCCTTCGTGCGCTGTCAGCAGGACCTGTCTGCGCTGGGCCGTCGGCACGACGACTCGCTTGTTGTCGCGCAGCAGCAGATTCCCGTTGATGCCGAGGGCGCTCCGGAGCTGGTAGAACGGCCGTAGCTCCTTGTCCAGCTTGCCCTGTTTCGGCCAGTGTGTCGTCAGGTGTCGGCGCACGCGTTGGAGCAGATGGTCTTCAGTCGTGCTCGTCAAAAGCAGTTCCGTTTTCACAGCTGCAACGTGCTGTGACGAGTCCACATTTGGCAGATTCGACACTTTGTGCTCCTTGGCCTTGTTGAGCAGACGGGACAGCGCGTCGGCGACTACATTCTCATCTCCTTTGACGTAGCAGGGCGTGTACTCGAACAGCTTCAGTCTGTCAAAGTAGCGACTGAACTTCGCGCCGCTCCTGCCGGTGCCGTGGCGGTTTAGAATGGTCGTCAGCGCCTGATGGTCTGTTCTCAAGGTGAAGTGGCGTCCCAGCAAATACTTTTCCCAGTGCTCGCAGGCCCAGACGCATCCCAGGGCTTCGCGCTCATTCGCTGCATATCTGCGTTCGGTGTCGCTGAGAGTCCGACTCGCAAAGGCGATCGGCACCTCACGCCCGTTCTGCAACTGGGACAAGTGGGCGCCAATGCCGACGTCCGAGGCGTCGGTTGTGACGAAAGTCGATGCCGTAGGGTCAAAGATGTAGTTCTTCAATCCGTCGGCAACAAGCTTCTTCAATGTGTCGAAGCTCAGCTGACACATCTGGTCCCACTCGAACTTGGCGTCCTTCTTGGTCATCTTCTGGAGTGGTTCAGCTAGCTCGGCGAAGTCTCCGATGAAGTCGCGGTAGTAGCTGACCAATCCTAGGAAGGACTTCAGATGCTTCTTCGATGTGGGCTCTGTGACTTGCGCAATAGCGTCCGTTTTCTTTTGACTCGGCGAGATGCCCTCACTGGAAATTACATGGCCCAGGAAAGCGACTTCATTGACGTTGATCCTGCATTTCGCCTTGTTCAGACGGAAGTCGCGCTTCTCCAGCTTGTCCAGCACCTTCTTCAGCCGGTCGTCGTGTTCGCTTTTGGTGCGGCCGAACACGAGGATGTCGTCGATGTAGTAGACGCACCCTTCACAGTCGGCGAGCGTCTCTGCGACTCTTCTTTGGAACGACGACGCAGCGTCTCTCAAACCCATGGGCATTTTCCTGTATTGGTAGAGCCCCAATGGAGTTATCGTCGTCGTCAGCTCTCTACTCCTCTCACTCAAGGGAATCGCGTAGTAAGCCTTTCTCAAGTCTAACTTGGAGAATTGCTTGGCTCCGCTGAGCTCGACGACTAGCTCCTTGATATTCGGCAGAGGATACCGGTCCGGCACCACGTAGGCGTTCAGTGCCGACAAATCGGTGGTAATCCTCATGGAGCCGTCTTCCTTGGGCACTGAGACGAGCGGGTGGACCCACGACGAACGCTCGACTTTCTCCCAGACGCCGCTGTCTTCCATCTCCTTGATCGCCTTGTTCACCTGCTCCCGTCTAGCCAGAGGGACAGGTCGCAATTTCGCTGCGCTAGGCGTCGCGCTTGGAGACAGCTGAATGATGTGTGTAGCGTCTGGCACAGTGCCAAGGTCGTCTCTGAGTAGCGCTGGGAAGTCTTCTAGCTTCGTACTGCCTTCCTGTCGCACTGGCGCCACCTTGCTGCTGGCGTTGCAGTAGATGTTGGCGTCGAGTGGCCGTAGGAAGTTTCTTCCCAACACTGACGAGACGGGCCCTTCAATCACATGCACGAAGTCTTGGTGGACCTTGTCGCCCAGCCGCACTCTCGTCTCAAACATGCCGATGACGCCTTCGATTCGGCTGTTGTCGTAGTTGTAGAGTGGCGCCGCTGGCAGCAGTGGTCGCTCGGCAAACAGATCCCAGTAGACGTTGGCCGACAGCGTGGACGGTTGCGCTCCGGTGTCGACCTCCATGTCGACCCACCTGAAGTTGCGCCCGTTCGACACCTCGACGCGCTCGACCAACGGTCTTGATGGCGACGAGTCGATCTGTCGCACTACTGCTGCTTCGTCCGCCCTCTCACCCACTACCGTATTCGTTCTGTTTCGTTGAGGTCTCGAGGCGGTGCCCTTTTTGCTTCTGCAGTGGGCACTGAAGTGGTTGCTGCCGCCGCAGGCGTTGCAGGTCTTGCCTTTGGCGGGGCAGTTGGGCGCGCCAGACCGGTGGCCAACGCGGCCGCAACTCCAACAGGTCGCTGTCTGCTCTGTCGACGGCGGCCATCGCGGACTCGCTCCACTGAAGCGGCCACCTCGGCCTCGCTGACTCGCGCCTCCGCCTCTTCTGCCGACGAAGCCGATGTGCTTTTTCTTCATCGCCTCGCAGTCGACGCGCGCTCTCTCCTCGGCCTGCATGATCTTGAAGATCTCCTTCAAGTCGACTTCTTTCAGCGCCAGCAGGCGCACTTGGGTGTCTCTGTTATTGCACCCGCAGACTAGTCGAATCGCGATCTGCCGCTCAGCCGTTGGCCCGAAGTTGCAATCGGCGGCCAGGGAGCGCAGTGCCGTCAGGTACTCATCAGCCGTCTCAGTCGAGCCTTGGTCCCGCTGATTGAATTCGTAGCAGGCCGCGACTTCACTGACTTCGGGCTGGAATTGTTTTCTGACGGCGGCCGCGAATAGCGCGTGGTCCATAGTCTTCCTAGAAGCCGCCACAGGATTTGAAGCGAATATGCGGTTACCCTCCGCGCCCAGGTGGAGCAGCAAGTAGGAGTTCTTCTGCGCGTCCGTCAGCTGCTCGGCCGGCCCTCTGCCAGCGTCGACGAGTTCGATGTACTGGTCGAAAAGGTCGATCCACTGGCGAAACGGCACGTGCGGCTCGCCCGGCGCGTGCAGGAACTTCTCGATGCCCACCACGGGCAACTTGGCTGCCGCAGAATCTCGCTTGTCCATTGCGCGCTTTGAACATTGATGAGCGCAGATCATTGATGAACATTGATCTGCGCTGCCGACCAGTCGACCAGCAGGGGCACGCGGGCGAGTGGGGCAGCGTCTGCGACGAGTTCTGGTTCGCCGCAGAGGCAGCGGTCGCCTGCAGCCAGATGGGCAAACCGCGGTCAGTCAGCAGCTTTCGATGCGCACGCACGCGCCCGCCCGCCCGCCCGCCCGCCCGCCCGCCCGCCCGCCAGCCCGCACGCACGCACGCACGCACGCACGCACGCACGCACGCACGCACGCACGCACGCACGCACGCACGCACGCACAGACCGAGGGCAGTGGAGCGTTCAGCGCGAACGCCAAGGTGGCGAGCAAGGGTACGTTCGGCGAAGGAAAAGGCCGCGTGCTGCTGGACGACACGGACTGCGAGGGCGACGAGAGCCGGCTGCTCGACTGCCAGCACGCGCCCCTGGGACAGACCGACTGCCTGCACGACCAGGACGTCGGACTCTACTGTCAGGACTAGGGAACCACGCTTGGGAATCGCGCATTCCTATGTTGCTAAGTAAATGCAACGACGACACGAAAGCGCAACCGCACTGAGAACTGCTCCCTATTGTATTTCGTTCGCTGAAAGTTGTTTGAAAAAGGAAATCGATTTTTTTAAAAGTAGCTTGTACGTTGTATCTTGGTCACCCAAATACGAGCGTTGTCTGTAAGCAGCACTATTCACTTGCCATCTATCTGACCACGCCTTCCTTACAAGATGCCAATGTTGAATTCTTTCCTCACCGTTTGCTCTCCCGCCTTTCCAGCCCTTTCAACAGTCGGAATGACAGGCGTGTTTTTAGCATCGCAGGTATGTAGCTAAGAAAAATCGACTAACCTACCGTAAATCCTCCAATAGTGCCCCCGGGGCACTATTTTTTCAACCTCTCCTTACCCGGGGGCACTATTGGAGGGGGGCTTCTATTATTTCAACCTAAAAATTTTGAATGGTAATGCTAGTTTCGCTGTCAAAATTGCCGATTTTTCGGTGATTTTGATCACTTTTGCCACATTTAATGGTTGATTTACCCCTAATAGTTGCTGAAACGTACTATTATTGGTTAGTAGTAGTGTGTATACACAATATAAATGTACCTAGCACTATATCTTTGCCCATAAAAGGCACATGGCACAACATACCCCTTACCCCCGTGTGCACTATTGGAGGGGGGGCTCTATTATTTCAACCTTGCCGTACCCGGGGGCACTATTGGAGGGGGGCACTATTGGAGGGGGGGTTTGTATTGGAGGATTTACGGTAAACAACAACGTAGTTTTACACGTTAAGGAAGAGCTTTCATTCAGTAGACTGCACTAGTTTGCACGGAGAAAGGGGATTTTTTCGCAAAATCAGCGAAAAATTACCTATACAGCTGCAACACCTTGTTCAGAAAAGACACCGCCGCAGGCAAAATTTTGTTTTTCCGTCCAACTGGAAAGTATCGTTAGGGTACTCTTTTTTTGCATTAAAGTGTGTCTCTGAAAATTCCAGAACCCTTGAGACCGTCTGCACTGGGGCCCGGTGTCCCCTGGCTACGCCACTCATGCAACCACTCCCATTCCAGTTCCGGTGAGCCCACGATGCGGTTCGGTGCTGGCGGGCTGGCGCAGAACGGCATGCCCCCATTTCCTCGCCCCCCAGCTCCTCGCTCCCCAGTTCCTCGCTCTCCAGTTCCTCGCTCCCCAGTTCCTCGCCCCCAGCTCCTCGCTCCCCAGTTTCTCGCCTCCCATTTCCTCGCTCCCAAGTTCCTAACTTTCTCCCCTCCGTCTGCGTTTATGATGGGACCGCCAGCACAAAACCGCATCGTTGGCACACCGGAACTGGAATGGGAATGGTTGCATCGTGGTAGCACAGGGCCCAGTGCAGACGGTCACAGGAGTTCCGAAATTTTCTGAGACCCGCTTTTATCCAAAAAAGAGCACCTTAACGAGATTTTCCAGTTGGATGGAAAAACAAAAATTTTGCGTGCGTCTTTTCTGAACAAAATGTATTGCAGCTCTATAGGCACTGGCGGATCCAGGGGTGGGGGAAAGGGGAAATTCCCCCTCCCAAAATCGGAAATCTAGGGGGGAAAAAGGGGGAAAGGGATAAGCGGTGGGAGAAGAAACACGCCTAATGGGCCTTGTTTTCAGCATAAAATTGCTTGTAGGTGGTGGAAAACAGCAAAATTTTCGCCTGCGGGCCGTTATATTCGTTAATCGTCGATTAGGTGTCCAAACCACTGCCAAAATGGCCCAACATCCAAAAGTCCTCCCTTGTGCAAAATTCCTCCCCCTTCCAAAATTTCTGGATCCGCCAGTGTCTATACCTTTTTCGCTGATTTTGTGAATAATTCGCCTTTCTCCGTGCAAACGCTTTGTATGTATTCTCAGATCTCAAAGGATCATTTAATAATACAATCGCCTGAATTTCGTCGTATCTACTCATCCGCCCTAATCCTAATCACCCACCCTGCTTCTACATAAGTGAAGCGAGTTTCCAATCCTTGATGAAAGGACCAGGGTAGTGCAAAATTTAGCAGCAGCTGCTTGCACCGAGCTTCGATTTCAGTGAGAAGAATTCGGACACGTGAGGAGCCCCCGAACATTGATGAGTGAAAGCTCCTGAGCTCAATTTGAGTTCTGCGCGAAGCGTTTGCAGTCAGATTTCAACGCGGAATCGAGAAGGGTCCAGAAAATGCTTCGGTTTTGATAGAAAAACGGCCTCGTAATGTAATTGGTTAATGTTGTTGTAGCATAACAAGTGCCTGAAGCGCGTTTATTCTTGGTTCAGCGTTCAAATACAAAACATTGTGGTTACGAAAACTTTGGCACGGCCGATTGGCACAACAACCACTACATTGTATTGTACAGGTCCCTCCCCCCCCGCCACACGCACACATGGTTGCTGTACACAGACGTGATTGAATCATTGTACAGGGTGGACCACCGTTAACTTCGGACGTTTGATCGCTAATGTTTTTCAACTATTATTTCAACCTCTCCTTACCCGGGGGCACTATTTGGATGGCCAACACTCGCCCCCCAGCTCCTCGCTCCCCAGTTCCTCGCTCTCCATTTCCTCGCTCCCCGATTCCTCGCTTTCTCAGTTCCTCGCTTTCTCAATTCCTCGCTCCCCAGTTTCTCGCCTCCCATTTCCTCGCTCCCAAGTTCCTAACTTTCTCCCCTCCGTCTGCGTTTATGGTGGGACGCGGTAACTGCCGACTTGGACTGCGTGCGTGCGTGCGTGCGTGCGTGCGTGCGTGCGTGCGTGCGGGCGGGCGTGCGTGCGTGCTTGCGAGAAATTGATTTGTGTTACAAAAAATTAAATTTCAAAAATTTATTTTTCTCTCATCCTGAGCGATGGGTCTGATATTGCATGTACACTACCCTTAGGCAGGCCTACGCGACGCGCCCCACCAGTTTGCCCCGTTCACAGGCTCCAGCCACCGGTAGCAATAGAAAGCCTGGATGAGGTGCACTCGGCCATCACTAGCACCGCTCCACGACTCGTCCAGCTGGAGAAGAAGGGAGAAAGTTGTGGAACTTGGAAGCGAGGAACTGGGGGGCGAGGAACGGGGGGGCGAGGAACTGGGGAGCGTAGAACTGGGGGGGGGGCGAGAAAATGGGGGTAAGCCGCGCAGAACATCTGGCTGGATGAGTTGAACTGCACGAGCCGCGAGACGCGACCCATGGACTGCGGGCACAACGTCGTCGGCGTCACCGACTGCTCGCACCGCAAGGATGCGGGCGTCGTCTGCGCTGCCGACCAGTCGACCAGCAGGGGCACGCGGGCGAGTGGGGCAGCGTCTGCGACGAGTTCTGGTTCGCCGCAGAGGCAGCGGTCGCCTGCAGCCAGATGGGCAAACCGCGGTCAGTCAGCAGCTTTCGATGCGCACGCACGCGCCCGCCCGCCCGCCCGCCCGCCCGCCAGCCCGCACGCACGCACGCACGCACGCACGCACGCACGCACGCCAAGCACGCACGCACGCACGCACGCACGCACCAAGGGCGCTGAGGCGTTCAGCGCGAACACGAAGGTGGCGAGCAAGGGAACGTTCGGCGAGGGAAGGGGCCGCGTGCTGCTGGACGACACGGACTGCTAGGGCGACGAGGGCCGTCTGCTCCACTGCCTGCACGCGCCCCTGGGACAGACCGACTGCCTACACGACCAGGACGTCGGACTCTACTGTCAGGATTAGGGAATCACCCTTGGGAATCGCGCATTCCTATGTTGCTAAGTACTGTAAATGCAACGACGACACGAAAGCGCAACCGCACTGAGAACTGCTCCCTATTGTATTTCGTTCGCTGAAAGTTGTTTGAAAAAGGAAATCGATTGTTTTAGAAGTAGCTTGTACGTTGTATCTTGGTCACCCAAATACGAGCGTTGTCTGTAAGCAGCACTATTCACTTGCCATCTATCTGACCACGCCTTCCTTACAAGATGCCAATGTTGAATTCTTTCCTCACCGTTTGCTCTCCCGCCTTTCCAGCCCTTTCAACAGTCGGAATGACAGGCGTGTTTTTAGCATCGCAGGTATGTAGCTAAGAAAAATCGACTAACCTACCGTAAATCCTCCAATAGTGCCCCCGGGGCACTATTTTTTCAACCTCTCCTTACCCGGGGGCACTATTGGAGGGGGGCTTCTATTATTTCAACCTAAAAATTTTGAATGGTAATGCTAGTTTCGCTGTCAAAATTGCCGATTTTTCGGTGATTTTGATCACTTTTGCCACATTTAATGGTTGATTTACCCCTAATAGTTGCTGAAACGTACTATTATTGGTTAGTAGTAGTGTGTATACACAATATAAATGTACCTACCACTATATTTTTGCCCATAAAAGGCACATGGCACAACATACCCCTTACCCCCGTGTGCACTATTGGAGGGGGGCTCTATTATTTCAACCTTGCCGTACACGGGGGCACTATTGGAGGGGGGCACTATTGGAGGGGGGGTTTGTATTGGAGGATTTACGGTAAACAACAACGTAGTTTTACACGTTAAGGAAGAGCTTTCATTCAGTAGACTGCAGAATTGTAGACTGCATTCGCAGAACAGCAGAAACCAATACCCGACAGTGTACCTGTAGTGTATACCATGATTGTTTGAACTAAGTCGCTTAGAGGTTGGGGGCATATCTGGGAACTTGTCAAAAAAATTGTTCAAGTTAAGTTAAGTTATTTTCCAGTTGAAAATTTTGAGACAAGTTAAGTTTGTTAACTTGACCCTCAAATCCGAAAAACAAGTTAGAAGTCAACTTAACTTTAACTTGAAGTTGTAGAAGTTAGCTCTACCAACCAAAAGATGCTCGGTAATCGCGGTAAATACTGCCAAATCAACGTACCTAATTACAGTAATTCGCGCGTGCGCAGTAATGTAGTGCTTCTTGATTGAAAGAACACGACCCAGAGAACATGCTGAAGAACGACTTTTACACGTCGTTCTTCTTTCTTGATGTCCGCCGTGGGTAGCATGGCAACAGGTTACGTGGACATGAGAGACAACACCACAAAAACGGGGCAGGATTTCCTACAGATGCAGCTGAGTGTGCGCGGTATACACAAATTTAACATAACTTTCGAGTTTTTATAAGTTAACTTTAGCACAAGTTAACTTGAGTTACTCAAGTTATTTAGAGTGTCTAACTCAAGTTAAAGTTAGCCTAACTTTTCCAAAACTTACAAGCTAACTTAACTTTTCATTTCAAGTTCCCAGGTATGGTTGGGGGGGGGGGGGGGGGTCGTCTCGGTCGTCGGAGGTGTTCCGCCGTCCGTGGGTGGGTATGTGGAAGGGAGAAAGAAGGGGGAGAGAGGGGGGGGGGGTGGGGCAATCTCAGCAGTGGGCCCGATTTCCGGCTCCTCCTGTTACATTTTTTTTTTGCTGTTTGCTGTGCTCCCTTTGTTAGTGCGGCTGCGGCGCGCGCGCGGCGCGATGCGAGTTAGACAGGGCGACGGAGGCGCGAACAGAACACTGCAGATTACAAGGCCATCTTATTTCTGGCGAAACTAAACCGTTTTCTGGAAACTCGCGGTTCCGCTAGAAAGCCTGTGGGTATAAACGTTTCGCGTAAAACTCAAAACGAGCTGAGGGCTGTTACTAACCAATTCGACGTCCAACCCAGTGGTGGATCAGATCTTAACACCCTTCACCGGAGGCGCACGAAGCGGCTGGGTCACATTCTGCACAACCCGCCTGAATTTCAGTCAGAGCAACGGGGCGCTGCGTGTCGTGAACGGTGCCGAAAGCGACAGCGGCCGCCTGCCGCTGCGCTACGCGAGTGTTTCGTTCGCTAAAAGTTTTGAAAGCTTAAAAAGCTGAAAGGTTAAAAGAAGGAAATCGTTTTGAAGGTAGCTTGTGCGTTGTATCTTGGTCTCCAAACCAAATGCGAGCGTGGTCTGCAATACGTTATTCACTTGCTGTCCATCTGACGACACTTGACGACACGAACTGACGGCCAAGTCCCAAAGTGGAATTCTTTTGCTCTATCGCCTTTGAAGTCCTTTAAACAAACGGAATGACACACATCGCAAGAAAAATCAACAAGCCTAAAGAAGTCTCGCAAACCAGCAGAAACAAATACGTGACAGTGGCCCCTGTATACCAAGATTGCAACATTTCGGTTTGACAGAGTTTCTTCAAGTTGCTGTTGGACGTTCTGTGAGTCAAAAGGGCTTCTGACGATCACTGACAACGTTGATCAACTTTTTGGATTGGGAATTTGCTTCATACTTGGGAACTTGTCAAAAATATTTATACAAGTTACCATCAATCCTCTAATAGAAGTCCCTCTCTCATACTGCCCCAGGGGCAAGTCAATTTCACATTTTGAATGCTACCAAGTTGCGTTAAAAGTGCATGCATGGTGTGTAATCATGTGTGCAATACACGTATTTCAATTAAAAACTTCTAAATTCTGGCTACTTGGGTGCATTTTAAGGCATTTTAATGTTAAATTTTGCTGCAAAATTGCGCAAAAATCTGACGAAATTAATAGTGCCCCCTCTTGAGAGACATTGAAACAATAGTGCCCCCGGGGCACTATTGGAGGATTTACAGTAAGCTATTTTCAAGTTAAGAATTTTGAGTCCTGATGGCACTCGTTGCGGGAGTAAATTGCCCTGACAGGGAGGAATTGCTGGAGGGCAGGAAAGGTGGGCCTCCGACTGTGCAATAGGTTTACGATGGTTTCCATGTTATCCAATTGCTAAGCAGTGTTGTTTACAATCGGCTGAGAAATTGAGAATTGAGATTGACCGCCGCTTGGTCCAGCAGATACATACATACATACGCTGTATCTCGACTCTCAAAGGGTAAAGCGACAAACATCACGCTCCGTTCCCGTTCCACTTCCTATTCCACTTCCTATTCCACTTAGCGGCCGCCTGAAGAACTGCTGCGTCTTTTTTAACCTGCGTCGTTTTGTGGCTTGCGTCTTTTTTAACGCGCGTCTTTTTTAACATGCGTCTTTTTTAACTTGCGTCTTTTTTAACTGACGCCGCTCATCAATAGACGTACGTACATACATTTGAACAGCGTCTCAGGACACTTTTCAAAAGGACCACATCTGACACAAATGTTTCGCCATATTAGATGTTTTCTGAAATGATTTTCTTCCAAGATGCAAGAGTCATGGAGCATGAACAGCTAACTTTTTCTTCCGCTTTAGATATAACACGAGTGCAACATTTCCGCGACGGGTACCTTTGGGGTTTGGATCTCACTCATCGCGTGCGCTTTTCGGTCGCCTTAGGGAGGGATTCCTTCTACCGTTGGGTTGGTGGGTGGGGAGGGGGGGGGGGGGAGCAAGTCCAGTGGTGGGGCCGTCTTTCTCCGAGTCCGACCGAGGTATAGTGTGCTTTCCGTCTTTCGTCTGTTTACTTTGTTCCTTTCGTCGGTCCTGCAGTGGTGTGGGGCGTTAGCTGGGGAAGAGCCGAGCCGCTAGCTAGCCTCCCCGTTCTTCTTCGTCGTCCGCGCAAGCTTGCGCCGATCATTAGTGGAAATTGTCTTGAGCTGGACTCCTGCGCTGCCCACAGCTTTCCTGCCCCCAATTAATAGGGGTCTCTCGCTCGCTCATGACCGCTATATCGCCCGGCTCACGGGGGGGGGGGGGCTCGGTCTTTCTCGGGTCCTAGCGAGCTCTTAGCGCTCATCTAAATTGTATGGAAAATTGCCGGCCCTCCTCTGCTCGCGGGCAGTCGGCGCTCGGTCTATAGACGACCGGCCAGCGCGCTGCTGGGGCGCGACACTGAGAGAACCTGAGAAATTGTTTTCCGGACCACCGCCGCCGACAGCGCGTGGACCGCTTGGGGTTAGGGAGAGAGAGAGAGAGAGTGAAGTCCACGCAGTCGAACTTGAGTGCCGCAGTCGTCAGCCACTTGTTTTGGGGATTCTGCTTTGAAGGCGAAGTGATTTCTGATACATCGCATCGGACTACTGGAACTGCTACACCGACCAATCGCTAAGAGCGGTGAGTGAAACGTTTTTTTGATAACAGACCACTTGCGGATCCAGAGGGGGGAGAGGGGAGGGGGTCTCCCCTTCTGTCAGCTCAGTGAGATTGGGGGGGGGGGAGCTCAGGGGAGAAGAAGGAAAGAAGAACGAGCACAGGGGCGAAGCGTGCTGATTTTTGCGTTTTCGGTAGATTAAGTAGACTACATTTTCGCTGGCGCGCTGTCTGTGGCTCTTGCAACTCCCGTTTTGATGCATATATGTATTTCCAAGATCTTGCACGTTTGCAAAAGGCCGGCTGGCGCAACGGCCAAGTCGAAAACATGACTTTTTCGGGGGTAAATTGCCACAGCATGTGTAATTGCGATGAGACGAGTTACGTCTACATAGCTCTACTCACGTGTTTGCTTTGCTACAGACAATTACCGTACGCTTGTTTGGGTGACGTTGCCAATTCCAAGTGGCCTGTTCTTGAAGAGGCACCCTCACTCAAACCAACAACAACAACAACTGACGCTACAAACAGTCCGAAATCGCTGACAGTTCGTATGTTTTCGAACGCGTCGTGTAGCCGGCCGCTAACATCTTCTTCCCTTCAGAAAATGTTGGTCAATTTATTCCTCGTTTGAAAGGCGCGCTCCGCTACGGAATACATTACGCACATCCATTGTGCGTGATTACCCCGAAAAAATGGACGAAGATTACGGTACTGCGATGCTGGGTCTCCGAGAGGCCATAGCGGCTGTGTTCGACGTCCGAGAAGCCGTCTACAAACTGCGCGAATCGGCGGATCGGAGCGAGAAATACGTTCTCCTCTGCCTGCTCCTCCTCGCCTCGGCCAACCTTCTCTGTCTACTGCTGCTCGTCTCACAGGTACTGTAAGCGCGCATTCGAATACTAGAGTTGGTCGTTGAAATACTTAGCGCCAAAGACAAGGGCACTATATACGGACCATGTAACGTGTCTCCTTGCCAGTACACTCACCCACCACCACTATTGAGAGTATCGTAAATTCCCAAATATGGCCCCACAATATTGTCCCTTGGGTTCAGGGAGAACACCTCTCTGTGCGCCTCATTTTAACACACGTGAACTTCATTTTTGCCTCTTTTCCCACCTTTTCTTTGCGCTCAAGCATGAACGATCGACTGTCGAAATGGCATTGCTCCCTCCAACAGTGCCTCGGTTGTCGAAGGTTGAAACAATTCTAACCCGGCCGGAGTACTACAGCCGAAGCACAGGGCACAGTATGCAGCTAGCATTTCCGTCAGTCACGACGAGCTGATAAAAATACTCCAGGAAGTAATCTAGCATCTCACGCGATTGCACTTCCATTTCTCTTCGCATGCGGACGCGTCTCTTTTTTGTTCTCTAGTACGTCACCGCGTCCCGCGCCCGGCGGAGACGCGCCGCCGAGAAGAGCAAACTCCTCGACAAGAACAAGCAGCAGCAGCAGAATATGCTCGCCAACGGTGCTCAGACTAGTAAAAATTGCCAGTTATATTGCAAAACAAGAAAGTATACAGGGATAGGTTAAATCAAAGAATGACTAAACTGAGCACTGCAGCAGACGCGCAGCAGCGGCCGTCGTTCCTGAAGGAGCCAGGAGTGCTGCAGAGCAGAGCCGCAGCCAGGTGGTGTGGTGAATAGCCTACCGTAACCCACTAAATTAAACCACTCTATCAACGCGACCTGGACATCGTCTAGCAACTTTTCTTTGGGTCGCTCGTGCGCAATGAGAATACGAAGCCAATGACGCTTGTGGCCAATGAGAATTCTTTTCATAGCAAATGAGAATACGAAGCGGGTGGGGTCATGGGTGCAATAATGATGCACGTCCGTCCACGTACATGCAATGTAGATATTTATTCGCCGGGAACGATATTTTTTATGCAGACGCCGCCTCTTCAACGGCATGCGTCCCTGTCAATACACGATGTCGGACAAGAATCTCTACTTGGCGGGGGCAGTGGAGAGCGAGTCGAAGCCCCTCAACGAGGAGTTGGGCGGGCCGACGGACAACAACAACGGCAACGGGCACACCATCGACAAGCAGCCGCTTCGCTTGTCCGTCGGGAAGTGACCTGCAGGAAGAAGATACCACCACTCCCACTGGAACTAACTGAAAACTCCTGCCTGCTACACATGTGTGTGTACATAGCCGCAAACCCTTTGATTAGCCCTCTCCCCATATAATTACACCCCCTCTACGAATCGAATGAAACAATTAGGCCCCGGGGGTTAATTCGAGAGTTTACGGTAGGTTGAGCTCGCGCTCTTTGGGTGGTCTCGCTACATTGACTCGGCAATATGGGGCCAATTTCGGGAAATCGTGAAAGACCCATTGATTTGTGCAGTAATTTGATGTATCCATGCAAAGCTTCCAGTAGCCCTAATTATGAATTAATCACCGATAATCCCACAATATGGCACTTGGGCAGTTAATCAGTGGCGTATTCAGGATGGGGGAAAGAGGAAATTCCACCTCCCGAAATCGAAAGTCTTGGGGGATAGGGGGAAAAGGGCTGCGCTGGGAGAAGAAACGTGCCTAACAAGCCTACTTTCCTTACAAAAATGCGTGTAGGTGGTCGAAAATCGGAAACCGGAACGGTCGAAAACCTGGGGCGCTGATTTTATGTATTACTTGTCAATTGTGGACCGATTGGGTGCCCAAAACATCGCCGAAATGCCCAGCATCTGTAAATTTCAACAGGGTTCCCCCTTCTGCTAAATCCTTTCCCCACTCCGAAAAAAATTTCTGCATCCCCCACTGCAGTTAATGGTAAAAGATAAACAGTGAGCAAGTTAGCGTGTAAGCAGTGAATTGCTACACTAAACTCTGACATGGAAGCTTTGTAATTGCGCGGACCTGGCATCGTTCTGTCGTTTGTTTCTTGTTTCTGTCGTTCGTACACGCAAGTGCATGCGTGCGTACGTGCGTGCGTGCGTACGTGCGTGCGTGCGTGCGTGCGTGCGTGCGTGCGTGCGTGCGTGCGTGCGTGCGTGCGTGCGTGCGTGCGTGCGTGCGTGCGTGCGTGCGTGCGTGCGTGCGTGCCGCGATGTGTAATGTGACGCCATACTTGGTTGACCTGACCATACAACGCGTTCGATTATTTCTCGCTCACACACAGGTCACCACAACGCTTGTCTGAAGCGATATTTTGCTTCGAGTGCGCACACATGTAGTCGATTCGTTCGCCGCTTCCTCCTACGCGTTGTGTCGAACGGATTTCAATTAAATCCGCGCTCCAATTAGCGGTGTCACGCACACGCACGCACGCACGCACACGCACAACCGTTTTGCGCAAATCTCCCTCTGTCGCGTTGCGTCGCGTAGCGTCCGCGTTTGGTTTTCTCGCGTTTCCGTGCATTTTCTCTGGAATTTTTTGATTTTCAAAGTCGTTTTTCGGCTGCCCCTAGCGAGATGGGGCGCAGAGCCAAGGCCGAGCAGCCGCAGACGGGCGACAAGAGGGAGAAACAGGAGCGAAAGCGATTGGACGCTGCGGATCAACGCCGATTGAAAGCGGAAACGGAAAGATTGCGCCGAGACAACATGACCGAGGAAGAACGCCACATCTACAGGGAGAAGCGGCGTATCTCGCAAAAACTGCAGCGCGACAACGAACCCAAAGGACAGAGGGAACAGAGACTGCAGCGACAGAGAGACTACATGAAGAATAGAAGGGGTGAGGAAATGGTTGCATTGAGTGCGTGCGTGCGTGCGTTTGCGTCAGCGTCTGTATGTGTGTGCGTGCGTGGAAATTTCTTGTGTAGAATTGAGATATTTTTGTGGGGGAAGCGTGTTAATTTTCTCTGCGGATGGCTAGAGTCGTAGTTGTGGGTAAGAAAATACATTTTTTTTATGAACTGGTATAAAATGTCGAATTATTTTTATTGCAATTTTCAATGTATTAGAAATGGTTCCCTTTTTAAACGGGGGCATGGCTAATACGTGCCCTCTGGTGGGGAATATAATAAGGAGGGTTGCGAAATTAAAAAAAGTTTGTCTTAAAAAAGGGTTTTAAAAAGTTGGATTTTTCGTTATCTTAATAAAAATTCTTTGTTTTTGCGTAAATATAGCTTCTGAGTGGCGAAAAGGCGTTTAAATAGTGCTTAGATGGCACAAATAGTAGTTATTCATGCATGAACTTGCTTATTAGTTCAGTACCAAAACTGAGCTCTTTTGGGCGTCCCAATATAACGCAATACCATACACGACCATTTAGCCGAAGGGGATTTGTCACTATTTGACTGAAACGTTGCTAAGCTACTTCTAC
Organism: Paralinhomoeus sp. GSCO2_6; assembly: GCA_030248085.1. Taxonomy (NCBI): domain Eukaryota; kingdom Metazoa; phylum Nematoda; class Chromadorea; order Monhysterida; family Linhomoeidae; genus Paralinhomoeus; species Paralinhomoeus sp. GSCO2_6. Next base: position 34,613 of record JASAMY010002945.1, read on the forward strand.
AGGCTTCAGGGAAGCACTGTTGCCACTCTAATAGGCCAAAAGTACCTTATAGTACAGGTATTTGGTAGCAATGATCTCTCCTAATTGAATTTATTTTTTTTAAAGAAAAACTTTTATTCAACTCTGGTTTACCCTCCCCCACCCTGAGATGATCTCCCCCTGGCTTTAGTTTTCTAAACTCTTATTCACCTTATTCTTATTCAAATCTTTGCAAATTTTCGCCTGCGGCGCATGCTTTTGGACGACAATCAATGAAAAATTCTTTGAGATTTAGGGATGCAGCAGTTAGCAGTGAATTTCTTTTGCGCCTGTGGCGCCAAAAGTCACCAGTTGTCGCATTAGCACCGTAGCAACGCAAAAATGCGTGCCTGCAGCGCAACTGTTTGTTTCAAATGCTGCAAGTTAAAAAAACACGGCTGTTGCGCCAGACGCGTAAAATATGGCTCTCCAATAGAATTTGTTGTGGAAAACATTCTGTGACCTTGCCCCCTCCTGTCAGAAAATCCTGGATCCGCCAGTGCGTATTACCCCCCCCCCACCATTCCACACTAGGCAACTAGCATCCCCAGTCGGCAGCCTTCCCTCCCACCCAGCCGCAACCTTCAACCACCCCCAGAAGTTTTCTAAGCTTTTAAAACAGTCTGAAATGATTAAAGTTTGTGTTTTTTCGTCCGTTTCAATGTTATTTGACCATTTTAGAGTACATTTTGACCCCTTGTTGGTTCTGAAGACCCCGTTTTAATTAGTTAATTAGTTGCAGATATTTTAATTAGGCTCTGTTTTGACCCAAAAATTAACCTCCCCTCTCCAAAATTCCCCGCCCACAGGCTTGTCTTGGACCCCCGGATCGATAAAGTTAGCACGGTTTCACAATAATGGAAGGATGCTTTTTCAATTTAAAGTTAAACAAGTTTTGTCCATCCTAGTGGTTCCTGCTACACGTGCAGATATTTTGGTGTGATATTGCACTGGAGCAGCGGTTACACGAGACGGCAGAGGCGCGGTCCATTCTTCTGGGGCGTGATATGCCGCGCCAAAGCCCCCCCCCCCCGACCTGTTACCCGACAATTTTTTTAAGTGTCAAAAATTTGACACCCTCTTTTCCTGCAACATTTTCTTACGCCCCAATACTGCCTATTTTAACCCCCCCCCCTTTGCCCCAAAATTACGTCGCGCCCCCCCCCCTATCCTACGGAACAAATGTAGTATATATTTCGGTGTGACATTTGCAGCGAAGCAGCATTTCCACGAGATGACAGCTGCGCGGGCCGTTCATCTGTAGGCGGATATTGCGCGTGCAAAGCCCCCCCCCCGCAACCTGGAGCTTCCACAATTTTTCTAGAGTGTCCAAAAATTGGACCCCTACTAACCAAGAAAGAATTCTTATGCCTCCTCCATACCCCTCTACCAAATAGTACCTATTTCAACTCGACCCCCTCCGCCAAAATACTCTGCCCCCATACTCCCAGATCGACAAGTAACCCGGCTACAGTTATGTATGTATGCTGGTTACCATACTACTCTACTTACGCTATTTCGGTGCGGTATTTGCAGCGGAGCAGCGGTTTCACGAGACGGCTGAGGCGCGTGCCGTGCGGTTGGAGGCGGCCAGGGCTAGGGCCAGGGCCCGTCGCGAGTCCGAGGACTGGCTCGACAAGGAACGCCGCCTACAGCGACAGAGGGACGCCGCCAAGCACAGACGCTCCGCCAGCAAAGGTAAATTTTAGGCTGAGTTAGGTAGGTCCATTTTTTTGGGATGAGGTTCCGGGTTCGCCTCTTGATGGAACCACTAAAAACGAGTATTTCCGGTAGCCAAATGGGTTTTCTCGTGCCGTCGCTGCTCGGGATTACAGATGGCGTTCTTCTGAATGTCTTGGCTAATCATGCGGCTCTAGACGGGAAGGCGTCATGGAGGTGCGCATCCTAATATAGGCCAGCCATGACTGACGGCCTCCAAGGTGACTGGACTATGTAACCGTAAGGGGCGGGGGCAATTTTGCAAAATGTGGCGGTTGTGGTGACATGTTCGACAGTTGACACAGCGCTAGGTATTTATTTGCCCTAAATGGTACAAATTATTCTTACTTTTTGCTGAGAACACAGTGTAAATGGCGTAATTCAACCTCTCTGGTTGGGAGGTTTGAAACGGCTCTGTTGATTGGGGGGGGGGGGAGTTACGTCTGTGGTCCTCTCACGTGACGCGATATCTTCTCCCAAAATTTTGCGATTGCTTTCCCTCTACACTAGGTTTAGTACTGTTGGCCCTGCAGATGGATACTTCCCAATCGTCCTTTGCACTTGGTCACCTCGTAATTATTTCCAACGCGTAACATTTGTTCATCGTCGTGGCGCTTGCGTCGCTCGTCACTGCACTGCAATTTTCCCAATTTCAAAATAACTAAAATTCCACCATTCTCCAGGCGCAGATTCCACCGCCGGCGAGGGTCAGGAAGGGGTGGTTGTCGGCGACGCTTCGACCGAGGGGCCCGAATCGGCCGTTGCCGTCGAGAAAAGGGCCCCGGCCGCCCGCCGACGGGCCCGGAAAACCGTGAGAAAGACGGCTGCGGCGACGGCCACGGCGGATGCCTGGCCGGGTGAGCTGGCCCTCTCCATGGAGGGGCTGAAGGGCCGGCGCGAGCAGGCGGCCGTGTCCAGGCGGCAGCGATACGCGCAACGACAGAAGGCGGCGCTGGCCATACAGATGGACCAAGGTGAGAAGAGAGTGACAAAATAAGACAACCGGCGAAAACGCTTGCAGGACTGTTCGATAATGACTTGCCGCCTTCCCGCTCCAATTCCGTAGTTTCACAACTATAGTTTCAACCTCTCCGTGCTCGGGTGGGGGGGGGGGCACCATTGGAGGGGACATTACTGCATGATTTACGCTAGGTTCGATTCTCGCCACTGCACATGTGTCTCGTTTTCGCTGGCCCATCCATTCATTCTCACCTCGCATTCTCCTTAGAGCCTCCTGCCGCTGTCGCCGCCTCCGACCCGTCCGTGCAAGAACTGCGCCCCTCCAGCGAGGGGGCCAGCGATGTGGGCGAGGAGGAGGAGGAGGAGTTGGAGGGAGTAGAGTCGGTGCCAGTGGAACAACAACTGGGACAACAAGAGCAACGGACGGGCGCAGAGCGGTGGACGGGAGACGCAAAAGAGGATGGGGACCAGGAAAAGCAGTCGCCAGTGGATGAGGAACCAGAAGAAGAAGAAGAAGACATGGAGGAGGACGGAGTCGAGAGCGGCATCGCGGCAAACGAGATGGACTCCGAGGGAGGGGATGGGGTGAGAAGTGCGGAAGCGGGCACGACCAACCAGACAGGCCCATGGGGATCATAGGGGAACGCCACCCCCCCCCCCCCCTTCCCCCATACACTATTCGACCGTATCCCTAAAGAGTGGATACCGACACCACTGCCCCCCCCCCAAATCAAGTTAATCGTTCTAGAGAAAATGGCACAGTTTTGCATGTGGCGCTCGAACGTGAACTCGGTCAGGCCAAGAGTCCATAAAGCTGGACTCCTTCCGAATCACATTTTGACCTTTTTGTCGCGCAAAAATGAAAGTTCAACGTGGAAGTTCGTCGTATAGAAGTTCCGTTCCAGAATTGCCGACTTACGCCGTTGGCGCTGTGCAATTTGACGACAAAAACCCCCCCCCCACCCTTTCCAGCACCGCCCCCTTCCCGATCCAATTTTTTTGGTTCCCTGGGCGCAATGCAACTCACCCGCGCAGACACAATCACGCACGCACACACGTACACGCACGCACGCACGCACGCACACACGTACGCGCACGCACGTTGCAGAAGTCGAGCTCGCGTCGCAAGGGTGTGCCCAAGAAGCTCTCCGAAGAACCCGGCCGATGACTGGTGTACGGTTAGTTTCGTGAAAACCCATTTGTTAGTACCGTCGTCGTCCTACGCGACACAGAGTACGGTACTACTACGGTTACTGTAACTGTTGACTCTTTCCGTCTTCTCTCGCGAGAGTGCGTCCGTTCGCGTACGCGTGTGCGTCTCTATCGCCCAGCACCAAGTTGTTGTTGCTTGTGTCCACCAAGTGAGAAGAGTGCGGGGTGCTAGCCCGCCCTCGTTTGTCCCGATATCTCTCCGTTGCGAATTTGTGGAACGCGTGCCATTGAACATCCGTGCGACTTTTCGTCCAGCAAAAACGTTGCAGTCGCAATTGATGAATGCAGCGACGATTTGGGGCTACTACTCTGTCGGGCGGTTCTTGGCACAAAGATCGTATCTACCCTTCCCGTACTGGTTTGTTGACACGAGTTGTGCCCCTCGCCTTGTTCTATGCGTGCTTGCGTGCGCGCATGGGTCTTCCCCATTGAGTTGAGACCTAGAGCATACATGTAAGCGGCTTTTTTAAGTGGGGGGATGGTCGGCGACCATTCTGGGGAGGGGGCACGCAGATTTGAAGAGGGAGGGGGGTGTCAGAGGGTAAAAAAGTGTACCTAAATAGTGTCTAAATAGGCACTTTTTGGTCAAAAATAGGTTAAAAGAGGCTATAAATAGCGATATTTAGCTGTTTTAGGGTCAAAAAACACTGAAAAGGACGAAAAATGCACTACTTTTTACAGTTGTAGACAAGTTGGAAAACTCGACAAATTCTGGGTTGGGGGGGGGCTGGGGAGGGGCAACTTTTGATCAGGGAGTGGGCAACCCCCCCCCCCCCCCAGTTACATGTATGACCTAGAGCCCTGAGGTGCGCGCATCTGCTAGCTTGGCTGCTTGCTAATCTAAAGAGCTCATCCGCTAAAAGTACACGGTACTACTACCACGGTTACTGTAACTGCTCTGTCCGTTCTCCAAGACCTAGCAAGACTTCAAAAGTCAAACGAATCAAGAAAGGCAACACCCCGTAAATCGGCAAATAAATCAAGAGACCGTGGAACTCGCGTGGACCGTGGACCGTGGAACTACCTTCGACTTTTCCTTGTCCGACGCACTATTGGTGGCGGGGCCACTACTATGTATATAAGGTGGCATAGTAGAGAAGTGGACTATGTTTCACAAGGTCCTGGGTTCAATTCGCGAGGGACTATTGAGGAGGACTTCCCTTTCAGTGGATTTTTCTCTGGTCATCCTTGCCAGGTTCGGCTGGGGAATGTTCCAGACACTATCCCGTCCAATCGTGTCTAAACGCTTTGCGCTCATTTGTTTGTTGCCATCTGTGTACAACCGTGCGTCACACGTGAAAACCCGTGCACTATATTACCTGCTGCATTTGTTCGAAAAGAACCAATTTGCCTTAGTTTTGAGTGTAAAATCAAGCTTCGCAGGCGAAAATTTAACTGGCGTCGTTTGCATTATTTTTTTGCATTGAAATTGAGAAAACCGCACAGACTGCCGCATTGCCACCGGGGATGGATAGATACGAAGCAAAGAAATTTGAGCTTCAGAAAATTTCGGAGGGGGAAGCTCCGCCCCCTCCCCCTTTCCCTAACTTGGCTACGCCACTGATGTATACACCGCGCGCGCCAGCGTCGCCTGGCGCACTACTTTGCTTTGAGGATACCTACAATGTATCTGGGCAGCAGCGGCAACAGTCGTGGCGGTGATCGAGCGCGATTCCAGCTTGGGAAGCAGCACCATCGCACTTTGCTTCTCGCAGCTTTCGGCGTCGTCCAATCTACACGCAAGTGACATCAACAAAATGGTTTGGTGTGACGTGAGGCTGAAAGAGCAGAATTTAAAGCTTCCGGTTACACACAGCCCCAGGTAATCGGCTGAGAACCGTAATTTGTCCGCTCCTTGGTCCCAGGAGTTGCGCGCCGCGACATGCGACGAGGCGTAACCAGAGAGGAGGCGGAGGGCGCACTCGCTCCGTCCTTTTGGTTTCACGAACCAGCCATTTGGTATGTTTTGACTTTGAGCTAATGATTATCACGATAATTAGGGCTGCTGAGCGTCAATTTTTGAAGCAGCTTGTAAGGCGCGTTTGTATTGCCAAAATCTTGATAGATGCAGCAGTGGCGGCGCTACATAGGGGCAGGGAGGGGCGGACTGCCCCCCCCCCCCCTAACTTCTGGACTGCCCCCTGCAACTTTTTGCTCTCCATCATGTACGAGAGCTTGTGTTGTGTGTGTGTATGTGCATAACAAATTTCAAATGAAAAACTATTGGGGCAGAGTCGCAAAAGCATGGCTGAAGGAGAGCGCAACCCTCTCAATAGCGCGCTTCACCCATTCTGGCGGCGCGGAGATAGGCGTTCGCTCTCGTCATCGCACCCACTGCCTTCCCCCCAAAAGCGCAGACATGCAAATCTTGACGGCTGAACAAAATTTGCTGAGATTTTTGCAACAAGGTAGCTACATACCTACCCCCGGTTGAAATTTGGCCTCAAAGGGCGAAGGGCGAAGGCGAGGGGCGAAGGGGCGTATGTAAATTCTACTCAATTTCAACGCCAAAAAATGAAGAAAACGACGTTCAGCAGCCAAATTTTCGCCTACGCTGCAAGAGATGTAGAGGACAAAATTTTGGAACAGCGACGATTTTTAAGAGAAAATGGGCATTTCCGTGCGCATTTTGATGGGTCTGCCACAATTGAGCAGTGTCCTAAAAATCTGGGAATCATGGGAAAGATCTGGGATCTACTCTGTGAGGTTCCCAAGGACTAGGGTAAAAAATTTACCCTATACAAAAATTAAAAAAAACCCTAGTAGGGACGCAGCAGAGTAAAAAATTTGCCTGCTGCGCTGGGTTTTCTGAGAAGGCGATGTACATAGGTGTGCGTATTTTGGGTCTTCATGTATCGACCGTTTATTACCTCTTCTTTTCAAAAAGGTGCCTGCTGCGCCTACTCCATGTGCCACACTTTTTAAGCTGACACACGACACTGGTGGACGGTTGCAAATAATAATCACCAGTATCTTGCCATTTCCGAAAATGTTCCTAGACCCACCCTGGTTATGCCGGCCTGTACAGCTCCAACTTTTCAAACTGCCCCCTGTAACTTTTGAACTGTCCCCCCTAACTTTGAATCCTGGCGCCGCCACTGAGATGCAGTGATAGATGCAGTGATATCTTGATAGATGCAGTGCAGTTTATTCGCAAAATAACAAAGCATCGCCCCTCCTTTTGGAATTTGCTCCCATCCTTTGGAAAATCCTGGCTACCTACGCTACTAGTCGCGACGCCCGCATATAAAGCCTAATCTTAATTTACCTAATGACGGTCGTCAGCACGTCCGTCTGTCAGCAACGGTCGCGGGAGGGACGTGCGCGGGTGGAGGGCTGGAGGGAGGGAGGTGGAGGCTGCAAGCGGAGTAGAGATGGTTTTTGAAAAAAAAATCGGCCGCTTTTTTTTTTATCAAAAAAAAAATTTTTTTTTTAATTAAAAAAAAATAATTTCTTTTCTAAATTAAAGGAGGGTTCAGGCGATGTAAGGTGCCATATATTAGTGTAAATATACCTTGTAGAGGGTGTTTCAGAGCTATTGTGATCTACAAAAGCATTGAATGGCCATACAAATACATAAATAGCTTGCTTTACACCCACAGGTACCCAACAATGTACAATGGTATGTACAATGTACAACATATATACAACACAGGGAACGTGGTGGCATGTACCCCTATGTCCATATTGTATGCTTAAACGCATAAATGACCATACAAATACATGAATAGCTCGTTTTACATGCACAGGCGCACTACAATGTACAACATGTATACCACACAGGTAATGTGGTGGCAACCTATGTCCATATTCAATGCATAAATGCACCAAAGGGCCAAATTTACCACTGTATCAGGCACAATCTTGAAGAGAAGACACAAAACTGGTGAAAAACTAAAGGGAAAACGTAAAATATAGTGAGAAAAACAGAAAAATTTCACTTTTTTTTTATTAATAAAAAAATTTTTTTATTAAAAAAAGAAAGGTCTCATTTTTTTTATTAATAAAAATTTTTTTTTTTAATAAAAAAAAAATTATTTTCGAAATTGAAACCATCTCTAAAGCGGAGTCGGCTCGTTCGACCAGGGGAGAGGGAGGGAGGGGATGGGAGGAGAACGGCCTGGCAGGGTGCCAGCCACTAGACCTGGCAACCAGTACAAAGGGCTCTCCCCCGCCGCTTGCTCTAAGCCGATTTCCAAGCCCGCATGAGCGCTCTTCGTTGACCCAGCACCTGTGCGAAGAGTGTCTATAGCTGCACAACGTAGATACTGGCTACGCATGGCCGCAATGGGTCTGCTCACACGCCCCTTTGTTGTATGTACACGCGTGAGCCTGTGACGTATGTAAATACAGTAAACCCTTAAGTAACCCCCCCCCCCCTTCCCACACACAATTCCGTTCGAGCTCTAGGAGGGTCTATAATTATAGGGCTTATGAACAGGTCGGTGTGTGGCGAGCTTTGTGGGCGGAAAGGCGCGCAACGTTTACCTCGAAAATGAAGGAGTTTCAGTTTCGGGTAACGTAGTGAAATATTCGCAGTTCGCGCATCCACCACGCAATCTACTATTTACCATTGGTTCCTACAGTTGGAGGTTGGCCAGGAAAGCTTGTCCAATATCGGACCGACCGCCAAAGCGAATACCGGCCTTCCTCAAGTTGCTGCGGGCACCCCTCTACTAATCGTCGTGCACGTCGCGTGCCGACAGCCTTCAAAAAGACCGCCGACCGTAACGTAGCGACTCGCAGGCTGTGAGCAGAGGTAATGGTCGCTTGGTTGCAGCAGGCACTGTCTGATATCGATTAGTTGGCTGTGTGTAGTGGGCGAACACGTTCCGCGCATACGACACCGTATACTGGTATAACAAACGCAGAACTCTGCGAACACCATCAAATCACAGTCTCTCTGCAGTTGGAAACATGAACGTCACGCGGGTGGAAGATTGGCACACTGTTACTACTGCGCAAGTCAAAGCGGATGCGAGCCTAGAGGTCGACGTCGACTTCAATATCGACAACTACGTGCACCATCCTCTCTCTGTTGGCCAGATGGTTGACAGTGACGCCGTCTCCCTAAAGGATGGCTCTGCGTGGAGACTAGAACTCTATCCAAAGTACAGGCATGCTTTTTGTCGCGAATACCGGTATATGATATATACTTTTGTTGAAAATGCATTAAAATATTGAAAAAAATACCGCCCACTTCCAGTAGTGGAGGTACAATATACGGTCACAGGTATGTAGGTACAGACGTGTACTGAACATTGCACCGAAGTAGAGTACAATATCACCCACAACCTCTGTTGACAAGCGTTGCAGAGGCGACTCGCAAGCCAATACTGGAGACGGTTCTCAAGCCAGTCTATATCTGGTTCTTCTCGGCCAATTTTTGAATGAAGACGTGGAATCTGCAGTGAACGTGCAGTATCGCGTTTCTCTCGAACAAGAGGACGGCAGCTTCTGGAGTCCGCAAGCCGCTGTCGGCTTCCGTGGCCAGTTCCTTCGGCTGGTCAGCTGGCAACCGCCTCCGCCTGCCGATGGGCCTTTCGCTCAAGGTTGGAGAATAGTGCTGTCAACAGAGCAGGACATATGTAGTCTGTCAACAGAGCAGGACATACACAACATTTAGGCACACTGACCAAAGGTCAGCGTGTGGGCTGGTCCAGTTGGGCGAAGCGGGCCGACTTGCAGAAGCGCGTCCACGCTGACGGCAGTCTCCGTCTGAAGTGCACCTTCCGCGTCCAATCGACGCTGCCCTTTCTGTGGACCAGCGAACTGAGGCCGGGCGCCAACTTCCCCAACTTCAAGATCCGCTCTCCGTCGGGCAAAGAGTGGGAGGTGCGGCGCTGACCTATAGGTCGGTGGCTCGATTTAATGGTCAGCCGGGTCTTGAGGTGCACGACTGCGTGCTGAGCTGTCGCTCGGCCGTGCTGCACTCCAAGCTGAAGCTGACCAGCGATCGGCACCTTCTGGTCGAGGTGACGAAGGACGATGCAGCGATCGACTGCTTCGTGCACGGCCTCTACGACGGCGCCGCGCTCGCAGCCTGCTCCGCCGACCTGCTGCCCGACGTCTACAGGCTGGCTCGCACGTTAGTGCTTTTGGAGTTCAGTCCACCACTCTGCTCCTGCCCGTCCGCAAGCCGCCCGCCGCCAGGCTGCCAGGCCGCCAGCGGACGCGCGCCCGCACGCACGCACGCACGCACGCGCGCTCATCAGGTACTGACTGGGTTTCTCAGGTACGGCTTGAGCACGATGGCGGCGTTCTGTTCGCGGCGCATGTTCGAGTGCGTCGACGCGGAGAACGTCGAGAAGATGGTGGCGCTCGTGGACGAGTTCGGGCAGGAGGCGCTGCTGCGTCGCTGCAAGCGCATCGTCGGCGACAACTTTGTCGCCCTCCACAAGAGTAAAGCGCTCGAGCGCATCCAGGTCATACGACCCGGCTTCGTCGTTGAGGCATTCGTCGAGCACCGCACTCAGTAGTATCCACGACCACAAGCGTTCTTCCCTATGCGTACATTTACAGTAGCCTCTCTCTCTCTCTCTCTCTCTCTCTCTCTCTCTCTCTCTCTCTCTCTCTCTCTCTCTCTCTCTCTCTCTCTCTCTCTCTCTCTCTCTCTCTCTCTCTCTCTCTCTCTCTCTCTCTCTCTCTCTCTCTCTCTCTCTCTCTCTCTCTCTCTCTCTCTCTCTCTCTCTCTCTCTCTCTCTCTCTCTCTCTCTCTCTCTCTCTCTCTCTCTCTCTCTCTCTCTCTCTCTCTCTCTCTCTCTCTCTCTCTCTCTCTCTCTCTCTCTCTCTCTCTCTCTCTCTCTCTCTCTCTCTCTCTCTCTCTCTCTCTCTCTCTCTCTCTCTCTCTCTCTCTCTCTCTCTCTCTCTCTCTCTCTCTCTCTCTCTCTCTCTCTCTCCAGCCGCAACAATTCCTTTTTGCAGTCTGCTATCTCCACCCTCCCTCCCCCCCCCACCACCACCACCACGCCCAATAAATCCTGTTCCCTGTTTCAGCAGCACGACTGTTTCTGTCCAGTCCAGACAGTTTCAGATTCACACTGCTATGCAAGACGTTTGTCACTGGCAAGCAAAAACAAGCGTGGCAGTGCATTGATCTGAGCGTCACGTATACATACGCGTCATGGTGTCGTTGTATTTGTGTCATGCCGACCATACCTTGCCGGGCAACTTTGAATTAATTTAATTATTAACTATTTAATTAAATATTAAATATATTATTAAATTAATATTTAATTAACTAATTTTTTAACTGGGTATTTTTAAAGTGTGCATTTTGGGCTGCATGTACATACTTCTGTGGTAGCATGCATGCATGCAAGAATGCAACAAATCCATGCCTGTCACCTTGGGGCTCTTGTGAGGTCATCTACTGTAAGGTGGATGACCCCAGTACACCTTCTTCAAGAGCAAGCAAATCTTCATATGAAGTGGACTCCTACACATTGAAGAGAAGAGAAGTATCTGATGTGGTGCGCGCATGGCAATGCACTATGCATGTCACGTCTCAATGAAGTAGACCCTTGAATTAAACTGCTGAGCGAACTTTGAATTTACCAATGTGTCAATTGAGCTGTAAGACGAGGCTGAGTGTGAGATGGGGACTTAGGATTTGTGATAGAGAGTTTTTGTGGCTACTTACGCGCACAACGTTGCGCACACTCTCACACACTCACTCACACTTACTGTCGAGCACACAGATTACTTCATTATACCCGATTAAGTTCAATGTACAGCGTCATATGTCATGTTCTAAGAACACCACTTCCTTCCATTCCAATGTTTGCAATGGATGAGTCCATTCTAAAACCTACTGAAATGACTACAAATGAACACACCCTCCACTGAGTGTGACAGGACTGAAAGGAAAGACAATAAATTTGATGGCAACAAAATGCCAATGATGATATGGTTGTAGAGGTAGACACCACTAATCGATGGGAAAGACAAACTTGCCATGAACTACTTGAAAAGTCTGTTAAAAAATCAATTTTTTAAGCGTGTAATTAAAAATTTGTTAAAAAAATATTGCCAAGAATTATTTATTTAATTTTTAACTTTTAAAAAATTCCAAATAATTATTTATTTAATTTTTAATAAAAAATTCTGCATATCAGAATTATTTTTTTAACAATTTTTGTTTTTTAATGTACTTAAAATATTATTTTGAATTATTTAATTAATTAAATTTTTATTTTTGGTGACATCGCTACCTTGCCCTGCACCCTGCACCCACATTTACAACGATCTCGTCATCTTGTTGTGCCCTCTCGCTGTCTCTCATTCCACTCGGGTTGGCTTTGTCCTGAATGGGTTCATCGGAACGTAGAGTGAAGTTGCAACCACGATGTAGGGCCCCAGCCCCAGCGGTGCAATTGCATTTCCTTGCACTTGTAGCCCCATGAGGAAACTTGCATACGCAGCAGAGATAGTCCCCTGATGCATGACATGTGCCTCCCTTCCCTTGATCGACCGATCATTATGCTCGATGGGTCGGCCACGCTTTCCCACAGTTCCCTCTGTTGTAGCGCTTCTTCTTCTACCCCTACTACCCCCGCGAGCGGGCAGCGGCATGGCCTAGTGGCAAAAAAACCGGCCTCTCTGCGCGCAAGGTCCTGGGTTCGATTCTTGATGGCGCCACTAGATCGAGGACTTCCCTTTCCATGGATTTTCTCGTGCCATCGCTGCCCTAGATTACAGATGGCGTTCTTCCGAAAGTCTTCCGCTAATTATACGGCTGTAGACGGGAAGGCGTCATGGAGATGGGTAGGCTACATGGGCCATTGACAGGCCTCCTAGCGTCGCCCCAAATCCAACAACAACAACAACAACCCCCGCGAGCAGATTCCCCTACCCTCCTCCCCCCCCCCTTGCGTGAGGAGTGGAGTCGTCGCATTGGCTGCTGCTTCGTAGCCCAATCCCCCGCACAGACGCGTCTGTGCGCGGCGTTGTTCCTCCACCAAGAATCTGCAGAACGGCAAGCACTCTCCAGTGTTAGGCACTCTCCCTGCCTGGCGCCTGTCAGTGTTCGCTGATGCCTCTCCACTCCCCTGGGTTCTCTTGCTGCATTTGGACGGTGACGCTAAGTTAGCTAACACCGATTCGACAGTAGCATTTGGGAGAATGAACACGCTACCCTTGGACCTGCTGTCCGAGCGCGTGCTCGTGTGGCTGCCGGCTTCGGAGCAGGCTGGCGCCGCGCTCGTGTGTCGACGCTGGGCGGCGGCGATGCGCCGCGACCGCGCGCCCGCGCTCGCCGACCTCGCGACGCAGCTCTGTCTGCGCTGGACGCCTTTCAAGCACGACTACTTCGTGGTGAGACTAGGGATGTGGAAAAAAAATTTTTAAATTAAAAGTTTTCTTTTTTAAAAAAAAAACTTTCTTTTTAAAAAAAAAAAATTTTTTTATTAAAAAAAAAATTTCTTTTCCGAGTGGATATTTTGGTGTGCCAGGACCGCGGCATAACATTCACTCGTCATTTAACATAATATATGTGTTCAAAACTAGACTAGGTGACATATTATTGAGCTTGACAACAATCGTTGTGTCGACTTGTAATTGTTTATTACCGTACGCAACGTAAGCCCCTTTTGGCAATTCAGCTACAGACCCCTATTAGAATAACATCAAAGCCTAAGCCTAAGCCTAAGCGAATGTACCTACAGTGTGAAAGACCGCCGATTTCTCACGATAGAGGCGGCAGTGAGTGGCAACCGCGTTAATTGTATAATGAATTCGCGATGAAGCCCAGTTGGGACGACGTGAAATGTCACTATACATAGGTATTAAGGAAAATTTTGCAGGTGGCTGCAAAAAAAGAGAATATGTGACGGACGCTCCTTTAGGTCCAGTTTGAAAAAACGTGGTATTGAAAGTAGCCACTTCATCAGATGATCAACTTCAGTTTGGACAAACCGTGTATAATCGAACCAAACGCAGCAACACGTCACATATTCGGCGTTTGTTGTGCTCGCTTCACCCGCTCGCTTGGATCACTGGAAAGGCAGTCCAGGCTGCACCGAGGCCTTTTATTCCTTGGACTCAGAGACGAGAGTGGGCCTTGTCCTTGCCGCCCACAGATGGCAGTCCCGTCCATAGCTACAGGCTAACAGAAGCGGAACAAAGATGAACGAGAATCGAAGTTGAATGTACGGCATGTACTGGTACTTAAGATTGTGAAATGATGCTACATATCACTTACTGTAAGAGCAAGCCACATATTAAATTTTGGAACGGACAGGGCAGTGAAGTTATCTACCTATGCAGTATCTTTGGCTGTGTGCCCTATCCATCCATGCAATGCCTATGAATGGCAGCACATCGTCAGAGAGATGAACGAGTTGTGAGGTTGGATTGATGGTGGTGGTGTTGTGGTTGTGTGCGTGCGATGGCTCACACAACAAACGCCGAATATGTGACGTGTTGCTGCGTTTGGTTCGATTATACACGGTTTGTCCAAACTGAAGTTGATCATCTGATGAAGTGGCTACTTTCAATACCACGTTTTTTCAAACTGGACCTAAAGGAGCGTCCGTCACATATTCTCTTTTTTTGCAGCCACCTGCAAAATTTTCCTTAATACAGTGTTTTTTCGTAAAAGAAAGATTAATCGAAAACTCACGCATGCACACACATACAAATCCACAGCAGCAGACCAGCACGGACGCATGCTCAGTGTTGCACCATAAAGCTTATGAAAAACGTGTACCACTGTACACATTGTGCGTGCGTGCGTGCGTGCGTGCGTGCGTGCGTGCGTGCGTGCGTGCGTGCGTGCGTGCGTGCGTGCGTGCGTGCGTGCGTGCGTGCGTGCGTGCGGGTGTGCAGCTGTGTCATTTTCGTGCATCAAGGGCTGTAACGAGCATCCGTCCATAAATATCAAAAATTTGCCAAAATTTTGGTAGAAGAACCTAGAAAAGAGACAGAGAATGTGGGATGGACTGGAGACACTGCAGCAAAGAACCGTTGATGGGTTTCCCAAGATGACACCTGCAAAAGCGCCACAGGCGCCACCGGGAGCCGAACCAGCGACCTCGCGATCAGTAGTCTGATGACTTTACAAAACGCGCCAAAACTATTGCAACGTAAACTGTAACCTCACGATGTATTGCACCTAGACTGAATTCTTCAGAGGGTTTTTATGTGGGTCATAGGTAGATGCGTGCGAAGTTTTGTTTCGATTGATACAGGTGTGAGCGAGCGACAGGCCAAAAGGTTGGAAGGACCCAATTTTTTGTTACATCCACACAATTTTCTCGGTAATGCGCAAGAGTATGGAAACGTGTTGCGACTCAATCGAATCACCCTTTGAATGCGGTTCTTTTGAGCTATCACGTGGCAGAATTCGTCCAGGAAAGCAAAAGTAATGCACGCTCAAAGTTTCGAATGTCGCCCAAAATGGGGGTGTGCCAAGAGAGTCTAGCTGCGAAACATGGAAGTCGGACAGATCTCATTTGTCAAAAGTGACCTATTCCAGGTCTAGACGAGGAACTGTCATCATTACAGCACAGCTCTGTGACAAACGGTTGAAGCGCCTATAGCTGACAAACTTTTGGGACAAAACACCCAAAAAAAGGCCTTTCAAAGGGGGCCGACCGAGACATGGGCATCGGAGCGCTGCCATTTGTCGAAAGTAACCTATTCCAGGTCCGGACGATTAACTTTCGTCATTGCAGCACAGCTCTGCCACAAACGGTTGAAGCGCCTATAGCTGACAAAGTTTTTTTGGTCGAAATTTGCGAAATTTTGGTTGCCTATATCTCATTATGTGGTGAGAATTTCAAATGTCATGCAAGCGTCTTAGACTTTCTTTGTAAAGCTGTTTACGGAAATCAAATAACATTTGGGGGTTTACTCGGCTTTTTTTCGACTTTTACTCTTGTCGCATTTTGGCCAAAAAAAACGACTATGTTCCAAAAAATTACTAAATCGGCCTTAACTCTAGATCCGTAGCACCTAGATAAATTTTTCTTGCGGTCACAAAGTTGCCATCATATACCGCGTGCTCACGCCAAGTTTTGTCCCAATCGACTGAGGCGTTCCAGAGCGGCGCCCCAAAAAGTGTGTGCAGAACAGGAAAAAAAAAACACCACTTTTTCGGAACATTTTCGGAAGTTTCGTGTTAATGCGCTCGAGTACCGAAACGCGGGACGGCTTATTCGATTCCGGTCTAGAAGGCGGTTCTTTTGAGCTATCATTCGCCACAATCCGTTCAGGCAATCAAGAGTTATGAGCGACTGAAAATTCAAAAAACCGCATTGCAGAAGTCGTCACATATTAGGGTTGTACGCTGCCGCGTACACCCTGATATAGACTGAATGTCACGGACGCGTACACCTCACATACACTTAGTTCTCTTTTTGCGGTCAAAAGCGCGCCCCAGCTCCGTGAGTCTTCTACCGCTCATTTGATTCGGATTTCATCTCTGCAACACAGCCAGCCGTCTTCCCCATTCATTTCACAGGCGAAAGCGATCCTTGGTGTGTAGAACGAGTAAGGTGCTATTTTAGAGTCCAAAAGACGCGTTAACATTCTCAACGAATACAGTTGGCTTTTGCGGTTCAAAGTGCGCCGTAATCTCCATAAGCTTCTATAGCTCATTTGATTCGGATTTCATCTCTGCAACGCTGCCAGCCGTATTGCCAGCTCATTTCACCGGCGAAAGCGATCCTTGGTGTGTAGAACGAGTAAGGTGCTATTTTAGAGTCCAAAAGACGCGTTAACATTCTCAACGAATACAGTTGGCTTTTGCGGTTCAAAGTGCGCCGTAATCTCCATAAGCTTCGACCGCTCATTTGATTCGGATTTCATCTCTGCAACGCTGCCAGCCGTATTGCCAGCTCATTTCACCGGCGAAAGCGATCCTTGGTGTGTAGAACGAGTAAGGTGCTATTTTAGAGTCCAAAAGACGCGTTAACATTCTCAACGAATACAGTTGAGTAGTATAGGGTGTCTAACCGTGCAGCAATGCTTAAGCATAGGTCCGCAGGGTTTGCATGGTTAAGTATAGGTCCGCAGGGTTTGCATGCTTAAGGATAGGTCCGCAGGGTGGCAGGGGGTCTGTAGGGCTCTGCAGTGAGGGTGCACAACCGTGTTGCAACGCTTAAGCATAGGTCCGCAGGGTGGCAGGGGTCTGCTACCCTACCACCCTGCGGACCTATCCTTAAGCATACAAACCCTGCGGACCTATGCTTAAGCGTTGCAACACGGTTGTGCACCCTCACTGCAGAGCCCTACGGACCCTGCCACCCTGCGAACCTATCCTTAAGCATGCAAACCCTGCGGACCTATTCTTAACCATGCAAACCCTGCGGACCTATGCTTAAGCGTTGCAACACGGTTGTGCACCCTCCATGCGGAGCCCTACGGACCCTGCCACCCTGCGGACCTATGCTTAAGTGTACTACCAGGTTGTGCACTCTCCCTGCAGAGCCCTACGGGCCCCTCTTGTGCGGACCTCCTGCGGAGCTATCCTCGAGTGTGTAGGTCGTGCGGAGCTGTCGCGCCCTCCCTACGATTGAGTGACGACGTTTCTGAAGTCGCCGTTTTAGCAACCCTGCGTTGCTGCGTGGACGTCGTATTGGAAACGCCGTTTGGCTGAACTGCGCTGGCAAGCGGCGGGAACGGCGTCTCTAGAGGCGCCGATTTACAAGCAGCTATGCGAAGCCGGCGCGCAGCTAGGTAGAGAGCGTGTGTTTGTGTGCGCGTGTTCTCTGTGCGTGCGGGTGTATGCTGATGTGTGATGAATAGACGCGGCGCCCGCCCGCTCCTGCCAATTGTGCTGTTACGTCACGTCGGCGCTGACGCGTGTGTATATGCATTGTGTACGCTGATTGCACAAAAGCGATGGAAACCTGAACGGACAAGCGAGGATTTGAACTTTTACGTTTGCAAGAAGTGACTTACCTGTATAGCAGTACTAGGGATCGGTCGTATCGTGCTGCGCCATCGCCCCATTCTGTTGTTTATTTATCGCATCTATTACCATATACAGAGAGTGCAAGAGCAAATGTAACCGTGCTTGGCACCACGCGACAGAATGTACAATGTACCTCTAAGCAGACTTTAGTACATCGTCTACAGTACGCTGACCACACAACAACACAGGGCTGTTAAAGTACAGCGCTAAAACGGCGTCTCCAGTACGTCGTCCACACACAAGCGCAGTGGTGCTAGACAGCATCTTGAAAAACGTCGTCTCCGAAACGTAGGGGGAATTCCCTACCCAATCCTTTCTTATTACGTCGTTCCATATTCTTGACGGCAAATCCACCGCAGCATAGCTCCGCAGGAGGGGGTCCCATGTCTAAGGATAGCGCCACTGGATTTCCCACAAAAAATTCTAAGCTCAAGCTTAGGAGTTTGCTCCACGACTGCTCCTCGTTGCTCTGAAGCTGCTCCTCCTTGCTCCGAGGCTGCTCCTTGTTGCTCCGAGGCTCCTCCTCCATGCTTCGCAACAATTTTAGTAGCAAGAATCCCATTTATATGTACCTGGAATAATGTTATTTAGATGAAGTTTATTACAAATGCATGGTTGTAGCCCCAAATACCATAAATCTTTCAATAGTGCCCCAGGGCACTATACTTTCAACCTCTCCTTACATGGGGACACTATTGGAGGGGGGTCTACTATTGCAGAGGGGGCACTATTGGAGGATTTACAGTAGCTCTTTGGTGGTATTTGCACTGTATTGATGCATATGCCTTGTGCACTGCAGGATCAAGAATGCACTCAGCTGGCCAGTCACTGATCTCAAGCTTAGAATTTTGCTACATGACTGTTCCTTGTTGCTCCAAGGCTGCTCCTTGTTGCTCCGAGGCTCCTCCTCCACGCTCCTCCTTGCTCCAGGGCTGCTCCCCATGCATTGCAGCAATTTTAGTTGCAAGAACCCCAAATACTTAGTTGGTATTACCTTATGCACTGCAGGATCAAATATGCACTCAGGTAGTGAGTCACCAATTGGTCAACTATAACCCACACCTGACCATGAGTTCTATTATATGTACTCTGTCGGAGGCAAGCAATTGCAGCATACAGGGTTGGCATACAGGGCTGGCATACAGAACGCACATACTTGTGCAGTGTACAGACCACTACATTACTCACACATGTAACCATGCATTCAGCATACACGATTCCGTCTGCGCCAGCATGGCATAAGAGCACAATTGGCAGGAGCCAACAACTGTGCTGTTGAGCCGTTCTCCTGCAGACGCGCGCTGGGTCAATGCATCACATGCAATGCATACATATGAACACACAGAACATGGATGGGCCCCAGAAACACACCAAATACTCGCCAGCAGTGTAGTGGCTAGGTGTGGCTGCTTTTAAAAACGGCACAGCTAGAATGCTGACGACTGCGTCTACATATTGGTCTGTGATACAGTGGCATCTAACTACTGAGTATGTTCTCATACGATGACACGTTAGTCCACAATGAATTATTTAGATGGATACGGTATACTGACAGCACACGGGTTAAAACGCGTTTCATGTTGTTGTAGCATGCAATGTACACATAGTACTGCGGTTCAAAAGTGCCAAGAACTATTGAAGGGCAGATTGTGGGACAAGTCCGCAAGAGCCCCAGAACAACTGCATGTAATCTGCAAATCATTGGATTGTGTATCCCTGTTTGTAAACGTGTTCAAAGAGACAGAATAAATCAGTACAGAATGGGGGCGATGGCGCAGTACGAAACGACCAATCCCAAGACTGCTGTACTGGTAAGTCACTTAACTTGTAAACGTAAAAGTTCGATTATTTGTCCATTCCAGGTAGCCATCGCTTTTGTAGCACTACATTGTACACATCGTTGCGTATACATGTAGAGACGCGATTGCGTCAGCGCCGACGTGACGTAACAGCACAATTGGCAGGAGCGGGCGGGCGCCGCGTCTATTCATCACTTGCGGTGCATACACCCGCACGCACAGAGAACACGCGCCCACAAACACACGCTCTCTAGCTGCGCGCCGGCTTCGCATAGCTGCTTGTAAATCGGCGCCTCTACAGGCGCCCTCCCTACCCACCGCTTGCCCGCGCAGTTCAGCCAAACGGCGTTGCCAACACGACGTCCACGCAGCAACGCAGGGTTGCTCAAACGGCGACCTGAGAAACGTCGTCTCTCAATCGCAGGGAGGGGGCGGCAGCTCCGCACGACCTACACACTCGAGGATAGCTCCACAGGTCTGCAATGCTGAAGGATAGCTCTGCAGGTTCGGCTTTGCAACCCTGTTGCCTAACCGGACCGTGCAACACTTAAAGATAGCTCCACAGGATCTACACAGTTAAGGATAGCTCCACAGGTCTGCAATGCTTAAGGATAGCCCTGCAGGAAGCCCGCACCACAAAAGGATAGCTCCACAGGAGGTCCGCACAGTTAAGGATAGCTTCGCAGGAGGTCTGCACGCTTAATGATAGCTCCGCAGGAGGTCCGACAGAGCCTGTGGAGCTATCCTTAAACGTTGCTCCCCAGTTAGGCAGTACCTACAGAGCTATCCTTAACTGTGCGGACCTCCTGTGGAGCTATCCTTAAACGTTGCTCCCCGGTTAGGCAGTACCTGCAGAGCTATCCTTAACTGTGTAGTCCCTGTGGACCTATCCTTAACTGTGTGGACCCTGCGGAGCTATCCTTAAGCGTTGCTCCCCGGTTAGACACCCTTCACTACTCAGTTGGCTTTTGCGGTTCAAAGTGCGCCGTAATCTCCATAAGCTTCTATAGCTCATTTGATTAGTATCACGCACGCACGCACGCACACACCGTAACGCACGCACGCACGCACGCACGCACCGTCATGCACGCACTGTCACGCACGCTAGCACGCAACGACACGAACGCACCGTCACGCACGCACCGCACGCACGCACATCAACCCTATTGGGAAAATAGCGAGCCATGCCGATATTTCGCACTACTGCGTGAGCATGTACGTACACCGTACAATGTTGCCGTTCGGGGCGCGGAAAGCGGGGGCGTAGGCGAAACGCGTGCGTGCGCGCCTGCTTGCGATGGATGCGCGCGTGATGCGTGCGTGCACGCTGCGCTTGTGCTTGCCCAAAGACCATCGCCCAAAAGAATTCGTTCGCTTCCAACGACAGGACAGCCTACACCACAACACGCACGATGGGTTTAACCTACCCGAAACGATTTCACTTTCAACGAACCGTTCAGGATGCTAACACCAGCTAGCACACGCATTCCAGCATCTAGGCACGGGCGAGATTTGAGCTAGTCAAAAGGTGCAGTCGCGGTGCCCTTACAAGATCGGAAGTGTCGAGGGGGGGGGGGGGGGGTAGGTATACAGAGAGAGAGCGGAATGGGAGACGCACGCACTGTAACTTTCATCGCAAGTTTCATGCCCATGAAATCCAGTGAAGATGCCGGTGGGGAAGAGGCGCTGCCGGCAGCAGAGGCACGCCGACTCCAAGACGTCCCGCTCGGCCAGCTGTCAAGCAAGCAGATGTCGGCGCAGTTTGTGGGCGGTCAGCGAGCGGCAAAACAACATAGAATGAGTTGCCACGCCAGTGTGGTGTGGCGGTCGAAAATATCTGCCCACGGAGATGCACACCTGAACGAAAACACGTTTGTATGACGTCTCTTTTACGTACTGGAAGGGGCTGTGGGTTTGTCGCTGAACGTGCGCATTCTCAGATCGCACTTGTTACTATAGGGGGGAGGGGAGGAGCACCCCAAGCCCATATCGTACAGCTTACCAAACCGCGAAATAATTTCAGATTAAAAAACCCCAATAATTTCAGATCATACGTAGATGCAACGCAGCCCACCTTCACTGTGTCGTCGTTGGCCGCAGCCGCAGCCCTTGCCGTGGCCGAGCCACACGGACAGGGGCGTCCCGTCACAGAGCAGTCCTTGAAGAGGGAATCCACGTAGCGCAGCAGCTCACCTGCAGACACACACGTTGAATCAAGCACACGCCACAGCCAAACGCACGCTCAGGAAGTCAGCCCAAGAATTTCCAGACCAAATCCGAAACCCCCCACCGCCCCACATCCAACCAAACTGAAATTGCCCTGTAATTCAAATTGCACACCGAAATCCCTACCAATCTTCTAACGCGCAGTGCAGCATGCTTGCTGCGAAATCCCCATGGCTCATTAGCGCACAGCAATATCCCCACCACGTTTATTCAATGTCACCCGCGAAATTCCAACCATTAAGTACAGAGCAGTTGCTGATTAAGGTAAGGAATTTTATGTCGAAACATCAACTAAAACGCCCGTTTGGGAAACGCAAAAGCAACCCGTGCACCATTGAAGGCGCTGCAATCTCCGGCCTCCGCCCCCTTACGTTCTCTTGCAATTGCAAACCAGTTTTTGAAATCGTACAAAAGATCATACGGATACCTGTCCAGGGAGGGGATATATGGGGGGGGGGGGTGTACGCTACCCTTTCCCGAAAGAGAAAGACTCATCGATTATCGGCATCAGAACCCAACCCCTCCCCTGAATTTCCTTTTTTTTTTGAAGCTTCAAGAAAATGATATCGCAATAATGGCAAAATACTGGCAGATCATATTTTGAGCATTACAACAAGTCGACTTAGATGTGCACAAGAACAAGAACTTCCGAAAAATGACGATTCATCCCTCACACTCACCCCCACACTCACACTCACCCACCGACGGATCCAGGGGGAGGGCGGGGAGGGCGGCCGCCCTCCCCGTCAGGATTTAGAGGGGGGCGGGGAGGGCGGCGGTGCGGATCGGCCGGTAGGGTGGTTTGGGGGAGGGGCTCGCGCAGAGAGTTGGAGAGATGGCGGGGCGTGGCAGGGCCGCGGCCGTGGAGCTTAAGAAAGAAAAGGAAGCAGCCTGGTGGGCATAGCGATACCGAGTTGGGAAATTGGTAATGGTCATCCGCCACCCCCACTGTCTAAAATGTGCTTGACAGTATTCAAAAAGGCATACCCCCAGTTCCTCGGTCCTCGGCATGACAGGGCACGCCAAGGAGCATGTACATTCTGATATAGGTAGGAGCGTGATGTCACTGATAACTTCTGTCAGGTCATCTGCTGGCATAGAAGACAGGGTGGCAAAAACTAATGTAGTTTGTTCCCTCAATCCATTCACTGCGACTTTGAATGGGCTATTGGTTGATCAGTTCCCAAAGAACAATGGCGATGCCGCCGCTATGTACCAAATTTCCCAAGTCATTTCTGGAAGGTGCTGAAAAACTGACTCCCGTACATCACAATCAGGATTTGAAGCCCAGCATCGAAAACAGGGAAAACGTGGAAAGCATGAAGAGGACCGCGGAACTGTGAACCGAGGAATTGGGCGCATAACTGGGGGCTGACACTCAAAAAAAAAAACGCTAAAAGTGCCTGCGCTGCGGCGCAGAGATATTTACGTTTCTTATGATAGATTCTTGTCCAACTCCACTCTGCAACGTTAGGACTGTATTCATAGCTTTGGAAGCAGAAATCTGACGCTAAACAATCAAAAATCGCGAAACAAGAGAAGCAATATGCCGACTGGACCTACCTTTCCTGATTTTAAAAATGATTGTAAGTGGTCGATTGTGGTGGTGGCCACACCAGTGTTACCACTTACGGTAAGTGTTTGATTGTGGCGCCGTTTGTTATGTATTTTAATTGTTTAGAATACCTAATTGTTATGTGCCAAAGCCGCCGCTGAAATGGCCCAGCATCCATAAATTTCGACAGGGTCCCCCTTCTTCAAAATCCGTCTCCATTGCTCCGATTTCGCCGCCCTCCCCGTCACGAAATCCTGGATCCGTCACTGCACTCACCTATTCTCATGTCATCATGCTATGATGCATGCATATTGCATACAATACTGTAAAATCGGTATTAAGCGACGAGATCGGGGCACAGGACCAGGGGTCTTCTGAATGTGTGCGTGTCGTGTCGCGCAGTCAATCACTTGATTTTGGCTAACACCAGGAAGGAAGACTATTTATTAAAATTTATTGAAAAATTGTTAAAATTATTGGAATTCATTTTCAAACGCAAATTAACTTGTGGTTGTGGGTCGCTACAAAAGGTGGATTAATTCAACGGAGACGCTTAAAACCGATTTTACGGTAAATGAAATTCTGACGTATCCATCCATCCCAACCTTGACTTGAACAATCCAGCCAAAAAGGTTCGACAGAAATGGCGCTGCAGCAGCTCTTCTTCTCGCCGACAGTACGACGACTCGACTCGGCAAGCAACTGGGGACACCCCCGGGTCGGCAACGCCACGTTTGCAATCAACCAACAGCTCACACGAAGCAGCCATTCTACTTCAAAAACATTTTCAAAATAGTCGCGCGAAACACCACTGGGGACACCCCCGGGTCGGCAACGCCACGTTTGCAATCAACAGCTCACACGAAGCAGCCATTCTACTTCAAAAACATTTTCAAAATAGTCGCGCGAAAGGTGTGTAGTCATACGTGTAATACCATTGTCGCATACGTGTAATACGGGCTATTAGTAAAAGTTAATGATTAATTGTTAATTGTTACTTTTGAATGTAATAAAACGTGCAGCGTGACACAACGCGGTGCGGATAATCAGCGGCAGTGCTTTCTTTGATTGCTCAACATAGAACAATTTTTCAACTTCCTTGAAAGAGCAGTGGGACGCGGTGCCGTCGCCGGCTGCCGACCGGAGGAGACGACGCCCTGCCATCTCCGATGGCGGGCCGATGGAGACGACGCCCTGTCGGTGTCGACGCTGACGCTGCCGTTCCCGACTGCTGACCGTCGCGGCGGCCTGCAGTAGTCACTTCGAGATGGCGCGACGTCGACCCCAAGAGGACGGGCGTCGGCGCGGACAAGCTCTGCCTGGTCGTCGATTACCCTACACCGGACGCGCGGCTAACGAGGCGGTGGCGGTGGCTGCTGGAGTTCGACGTTCGACGAACTTCTCGTAGAGACGCCAGCATCAGTCTGTTCCGGACAAGTAATGTTGTAGTGGTCGCACACCCGACAGCGGTAGTATGCATCGCCGCTTGCTGACAACAGGCCATATCTCGTGAAAAGACGAAACCCGTCACCATCGGCAACGATGGGAACGCGGCCCTTTAAGTTCTTGATGTCACAACTTCAAAATGCCCGCCAGAGTTGCGCAAATAGACTGACGGGCGAGATCTCAGCTCGCCGTGCGGCGCGTCGTACCTGCCGTAGCCCCCTGGGACGTACAGTGTAGACAGCCCAGCCGTTGTCAACTCCGTCCGTGCTGTAGACGTAGACGTTGACGTCGAGCCAGCTGGCGACGGCCCAGCACTCAAACTCGACCCGACCCTTCAAGTTCATGGCCAGCATTGTGCCGACTCGGAACGCTCTCCCAAAGACGATGACGTCCCAGGCGCCGGCTCCACTGGCTCAGTAATTTCAGCGAGTCTAGATGCCTCCAGCGAAGTTTGGACGGACGTACTAGCCGTGGTGGAGCACAGCAAACCCGCCCGTCGGACGCTCTGCTGCACCTGCCGAAATTTGCGCATGACTACTCGTCGAAAGCTGCAAAGTTCTCAAGAAACGGCAGTGACGCTTTTCTCCACAGCGTCCAATTTTGCAGCCAGCAAGCGGGAGGAGTCGTCAGCGAGAAGTCCTCCCTCGCCGCCGTCAGCTCCACCGCTCTCGGCCCGATGGTCCCCGGAACACGGGTCTGTTGTACCCCGGGCCGAGACGACGGTGGGGGGCCGAACGGCGGTTTGAAGCCGAGCTGACGACGAACTCCTTGGAGAAGACAACCGCGGCTTCTTGACGACGTTCTTGTCGATTTTGGGCCATCCGAGAGAACGACTGCCAATGCTGCCGTCCCCAATATGACGACGAACCGACGTAACAGCAACACGCTGCTCTGACAACCTCTGAAAAACATACGAAACAGCATAGAAATACAGATTAACGCTATAACAGTGTAGTAAAACCGAGATTTCTGCAGCCAATCTTCTATGCGAAAAAACGGATCTTCCAGACTTATAGTCAGAGAGCAGGCGCTGAACATCAGGCCTTGTCCACACAGCTGAACGAAAAGTTCCACGACGATTCGACATGACATTGAAAACTAAACAATTCAAATTTAAAAAAAAAACTTAAAAATATGTCTACCGTACACACAAATACACAGGTGGGCCGGCATTTTTTGACTGGGCCGGCATTTCTCGATTGGGCCGGCATTTCCTTACACCGACTGGGCCGGGGCATTTCCTTACACCGACTGGGCCGGCATTTCCTTACACACTCGGTCAAACGCGGCGCGAAACTCAACTCAAACAATCATGACCAACCAAAAGGTAGTGGGGAGCAGGGAAGAGGCCGCAAAAGAAAGCGGAGGACGTACAGTAAACGCCGTCTTGGTAAGTCACGAGGGAAGCGACGCTGTGCGCTGGAGCGACAAAAAAAAAGTTTTTTTTTTTTTAATTTAAAAAAAAATCGACCAACTTTTTTTTTTAAAAAAGAAAATTTTTTTTTTAAAAAGAAAAGTTAAAAAAAAATTCTCATCCCTAGGTGAGACCCGCCCAGGTCTCCGCAGGCAGTGGGGGAGGGGGGGGGGGGGATCGGTCAACTGGAGGAAGGGGGTGAGCAAGTCCCAACCGACCTACTTTTGCGCATAATAATGCTTGTAGGTGGCTGAAATCCTCAGAACTTTCGCCGGCGGCGCCGTTCTTGTCTGTATATTGACTGTAAAAAACCGCCGATTATGTTCCCAAACCATCGCCAAAACGGCCCGGATCCCAGCAGCATTCATGATTTTCAGCAGGAGCACGCTCCGTCAAAATTCTGGAACCGCCACTGTCTGGGGGGGGGTTACTGTCGTCACTTGCTTCATAGGTATACCGTATACCAAGCCTCCAATAGCGCCCGGGGCACTATTTCAACCTCTCTTTACCGGAGGCACTATTGGAGGCGTGCATCATTCTAATGTCATTTATTAATGGGTGTAATTGCGTGCACGCCACATAAACGTAGTAACTACTCCTGTATAAAGCAAATTGTGCACGTACTTCTTGTCCCCGGTGCACTATTAGAGGACTTGCGGTACGATGCAGGCGTGCACGGTGACGGTGGAGTCGGTGGGAGGCGACCTGGACCGTCTGCACGTCCGCTGCGAGGTCGACCTCGAGAGCGCCGCGTCGCGAGGCGCCGAGACCCGTCTGCGTCAGCTACTACTCGGCGTCCTGCTCTCCTCAGGTCTATGGAGATGCCGCAAACCCTATAATTAGCCCTTTCGCCTCATAGTTAGCCCCACCCCCCTATAATTATACACCCTCCCAAAACCACTTTGAGCTTACAAGCCCCCACCTGTAAATGCTTTGGGCCATTGACGGCCGTCAAGCCTTGCGCCTAATCCACAAACTACATGTACATGTACACATGTACAGCAACCGTTGTCATCTCTGCGCAGGGCGGACGCGTAGCCTGGGCCTCGCGGTCGGCTCGTTCGTCTCCAAGGGCTTTCTGAACCTGTCGAGCAACACCGACGTCTGCGGACCCCCCCAGCAGACTGCAGCGCGTCTTCGACCAAGAGATCACTCTGCCATTTGTCGCTTCCCTGATGAGAGAGTTGGACAACAGGTGAATTCCACATCCCGGCCACAGCTGGCAGAACAGGTGCCTACTGGAAGAGGTACGTACAGGGTGTTTTTTTTTGTTTGGCACAGTGAAAAATTTCAATAACTTTGTAATCACTTTACCGATCTCAACCAAATTTTGGGCGCTTATAGCCAACACCCGACGACATGCTGTGTTAACGTTTCACGCTTCTCCGTTACTCCTACCATGAGATATGAAACATCAACTTTAGGGTCGAATTTCCCCGACTATTCTGGTAAGAAAATACGATTAGGTATTTATGTTGCACGCATGCTTAAACAATCGTTCCCCAGCACTCTAATATTCGAATTGTCTACATACCGTAAACCCTATAATTAGCCCCCCGGGGGCTAATTTTTTCGTTCGAGCTCTAGGAAGGTGTATAATTATAGCGGGGGGGGGGGGCTAATTATAGGGGGGGGGGGCTTATAAACTGGAAGTGTCGATGAGTGGGAAGATGTGTGGGCAAAAAGGCGCGTGGAGGCGATTTCTAAGGGAAAAAGGCGCTGTGCACACACGTTGGTACATTCTAACACACTCTCACACAGTCTCACATGCACATACGTGTACATACATACACATACGCGACCATACATACACCCAGACATGGAAACATGTGCGTTTTAGACGATGGTCCATTTAGGGAGGGGGTGTAATTATAGGGGGGGCTTATTAACTCAAAGTGGTCTTGGGAGGGTGTATTATTATAGGGGGGGGGGCTAATTATAGGGGGGGGCTAATTATAGGGTTTACGGTATGTGCAGTAGCATACCTATTTCGTGCTCTGTTCCAAAGTCGAATAGCGGAATTTTAGAAAACGGACTGTTTTCCTATTATCTGAAAATTCCGACAAACGAACGAGACGGATGCGGATTTGGTCAAATTCCGATAATGAATGAGACCCCACTTTTGAAAACAAATAAAATTAATGCCCAATACAGCATGGAATATGCATCAGCTATGGACTGTGTGCTTCGTTATCATGAACATGAGCGTAATCACTCAGCAGTCTCAATTTTAAGGGACGAAATTCGACCCCAAAGTTAATGTTGCGTATCTCATGGTAGGGGTTAACGGAGAAATGTAAAACTTTGGCACAACATGTCGCCCGGTGTTTGCTATAAGCTTTCAAAGAATGTGAAATTTGGTCAAGCGGGCAAAGTTATTTGTATTTTTCACTGTGTCAAACAAAAAAAAACACCCTGTACGTACCGTACGTTTCGTATTGAAAATGGCGCCACTGCTTCTGGGTAATGAGCAACGAATCCGAACAGTCCAAATCTTTTATCAAACCTTTGTCGATCCGTGATTGAAATATGCCAAAATTTCATTGCCTCATATTGCGGCCACTTCGAAAACCTGTGGTTGTATTGCAGTGCGAATAAATGCTGCTAGCCAAAACTTGAGGAGCACATTGGTGAAATCTAAAAGTTGGGCCAGCGCCTACTGATGTGCTAAATTGCTTTTGTACAGAGCGAGATCGAAGCATTCAAATTCCAAAGACCGGCACATTGCTGTCAGTACTCAGCAGCGTACGCATTCGTTTAGAACAGGGGGGGGGGGGGGTGCCACTCCGCGCTTTTATAATGGGCGCGTGTGTTCAGTTTTTGCGCACTCGCCGCCACCCGCCAACGCGCCGGCGGATTTGCATCAAAATTGGTGGCTAAGTAGGAAATTTCACGGGCTACAAGATGGCGTTAACAGTTTCTAGCCGCTTTTGGAATTTTCGCGAGAACAGTCGCATTCTTCTGTCGCGGTGTAAAAAACGCGCTTTACAGTAAATTTATGCCCAGCGTAAAAGTTTTTATTAAAGGCCAAATTTAAAAATCTAAAAGACTAGGATTACGGGTATTGCCCTGAAGTTAATTTCATCCCATTATAGCTCCGCTCCAGCACGCACCCAGATGGCAGGCCAGAGCGAAAAGCGAGCGAAACTTTTTATTTTTTGTAGTTATTCCAACTTCCAGAATTGGGGTGCTCAAAACTCAAGAAAATAAAAAGTTTCCAAACCTGGTCGAATCGCACGTCCGGTTGTTCAGCATGATGAGGCGAATCTAAATTGCAGAACCGTTTTGGATATAATTAACAAACGCGTGAGAAAATAGACTTAAAAGATTGCAATTACAATGGAAAATGGACAAAAACACACCTTTTGGACTAGCCAGGTCTGCATGCTTATCGCCCAGCGATGAGATTTTCGTGGTTCGTAGTCGAGGTAGGTAGAAAACTTTTTGTCGAGCGGATTTTCGAATCTCCTCCCCAGCGCTGAGAACCTGAACTCAGAAGATTTGTATTTTTGACCGATTTTGGCACCCGAGACCGCTTACAGGCGCCGTGCGGTTGAACCGTAGGTCGGAGCGCGGCGCGCTATGCGGCATTCGAAAGAGGACGTCGAGGCGGTTATACATAGCCCATATTTGTTTTAATTTGAACTATTTTTTGATTAGAAATGGACGTTTAAAGTTTTGGTACCAAATGGCGCGAAAAGTGGATTTTCAGTTTTCGCTCTGGCCTGCCATCTGGGTGCGTGCTGGAGCGGAGCTATAATGGGATGAAATTAACTTCAGGGCAATACCCGTAATCCTAGTCTTTTAGATTTTTAAATTTGGCCTTTAATAAAAACTTTTACGCTGGGCATAAATTTACTGTAAAGCGCGTTTTTTACACCGCGACAGAAGAATGCGACTGTTCTCGCGAAAATTCCAAAAGCGGCTAGAAACTGTTAACGCCATCTTGTAGCCCGTGAAATTTCCTACTTAGCCACCAATTTTGATGCAAATCCGCCGGCGCGTTGGCGAGTGGCGGTGAGTGCGCAAAAACTGAACACGAATTCTGCGACATGCCGCGAATCTGGGATTTTGTTGGAGGTGACGTCACACTGCGCAGGCACGCGCACTACGGAATGACCCCACCCTCCGAGTCCACCTCCCTCCTACACCCTCCCTTCCTCCTCCAGAACGAACCTGTACAGTACACCTTTTCCCAATAATCGAGGCACGTTTCTTCTCCCACGACCCAGTCCTTCCCCTTTCCCCCTAGAGTTTCGATTCCGAGAGGAGGGTGTATTCCCCATTCGCCCCCCCCCCTGGATCCGCCACTGACGTACTGGAAGTGTGTTGATTACAGGGCGCGTGCCCGCCGCGGAAGCGCTCTCGGTGCACTTCTGCGGAGATGACTCCGAGATGCTGGGCGCCTACCCGGGCAGCCCGGAGCGCGCGCTCCGTTCGTCCACGCAGCTGACGGAGCTGCACTTGCCGCTGCACGGAGTGCCGCTGCGCACGCTGCGCCGACTCTCGTGCCGGCTGCGGCGCCTGCACGCGCGCCACCTGAACCTCGGCGGCCCTGACTCCGACTGGGAGGACGGCGGTCCGCCGCCCCCTGCTGCCCCACCTCACGCACCTCTCCTGCGACAACCTCTTCTTGATGCACGCAGAGGCGGAACCGCAGCGGAAGCTCGCCAACCTGGCCCGCGTCGCGCCCCGCCTGCGCGCACTCGCCTTCCAGGAACTGCTTCTCGGTCAGGACAGACCGCCGCTGCTCTGTCCAACCGGCGCCCCGGCCCGACGTCGCCTAATGCAGCGTGCGTCGCGAGCGTAATTGGTGTGGGGCACTCACTCACGATCCATTGCCTGCTGCAGAGTGCGTGGAGCGCTTCACGCGGCTCCGTCTCTTGCACGTCAGTCGAGTGTCCAAGGCATCGAGTCGAGTCAAAGATTCTCCTGCAAGCCATGGCTACCACTCCAACGTGGTTACGGTACGGTGAGTGCCGGTGACGACCGTCCAATTCGGCTCGGCGACGTACAGAGAGCGTCGAGTGGCCGCTCGACCGCGAGCCGCTGACGACGTCGAGCGGCGACCTGCACAGTTCGCTGGCGGGCGGCGAAGCGACGCCGGCGGAGCAGCTCATGCCCTGCTGTCTCTTCAGCGGCAACGTCAGGTAAGGTGCGCTTGGGTGTCCGTGAGACCGTGCCGCCTGCGACGGACCAGCGCGCAGCCATTGCGCAGGCAGCTGTTGTTTTTGGATTAGGGCAACGCTACAGTATGAGGACGTCAAGTATTGTAGCATACCCTTCTCCATTATGAGCCGCATTATTAGCCAATTCCATTATGAGCCGCATTATTAGCCAAAGACCTTCAGAAGAACGCCCTCTGTAATCTAGAGCAGCGACGGCACGAGAAAATCCATTGAAAGGGAAGTCCTCGATCTAGTGGATCCGTCAAGAATCGAACCCAGAACCGTGCGCACAAGAGTCCGATTCTCTACCAGTTGGACATACGCTGCCCGCACAGGCCGTTACGCAGCCTGGAAGAGCTGAGGGCGGCCAGCGCCGCCTTCTGGGCCGACTGGGCGATCGCGGGTTGCTCACTGGCCGAGCCGCCGCACTACATGTTCTCCAAGGCGAAGGTCCAGCCCTACCTCATAGAAACCGAGATGCCGGCACCGCAAGCGATTCTACGCCGCTTGAACCTCGACATCTGCCCCGTCACTGGCTGGTGAACGCTGGGTGGTACCCTGCGACCTCTGCTGTTGTTGTTGGTTTGGTCTGAAACGACTCTCGCTACAGTCCTGCAGAAACATCGATGTTGTATGGCTCTGCTGCAAACGAAAAACGATTCTTGCTCGCTGACGCAGCAATGCTCACTCACTTTTTTGCTACAATGTCCTTGCGTTGCGATGTGTCGCAGTTGAGGGGCTTTGGACAACAATAGCGTTTGTTGAGTGTCTGATATTGAATGAGCCGTGGACTCAGTCTAAAGTAATGAAGCTCTTTCTTGTGCCGTACACACCTTGCGCAGTGACGCTACCCCTCCCCCCAGAGTAGCTACCTAACTGAGGTAGCGAGTCTATACCCTCTGACAGACAGGTGTAGCGCAGCCAGGGCTCAGCACGATTCTAACTGTAGCACAACAAAAGTACATAGGTACGTAAATTCTCCGACAGTGCCCGGGCCCGGGGCACGATTTGAGGGGAAGGGTACTAGTGGAGGGTGCTCTCAACCTAAACATTTGAATGGCAACCATACTAGCAGCGCCTGAACAGCAGTAAAGCAGTCACACACAATGCGCACAGCACCTCCCTCAATACAACCCACATTTTTTATTGGAGCACACACAATCGCTCATCTGATTGTCGATGATGATTCAAACTTCCCTACCGTATTTGACGTCCCTTTGACCTTCGCACAGACGCCAAGATTTCTTCGCCATTCATTCGTCAGTCGTTCGTCACTCAACACCCCCTATTGCCTTGCGCAAACGCTCATCGGTCAACTTTTACGGCGCGTCTTTACAGTCAACTTGGGGTCGGCTTCCCTTTATGACTCGCGGCGCTAATTGCGTCGAGATTTATGTTCGTCTGCTCATGGGGCCATATGTATGCGTCCGAGTCACCCCGCGCTTCGCTCCCAGTTTCGACGCCAGTTTGTAGTCACGCTTGTTTCACAGCGCGGCGCCAATTTATTGCGCCGCCGCCGTGAAGACGAATTTACTGTTGCGCCGCGCGCGCGCGCAAGAGCGCGTGCGCACCGCTCTCTCCCACATAGGCGCCACTATCCGATTTCACTCAGGCGGTTTCTCTTTTTCGGGCTCGCGACGGAAGGAGCGCCGTCCGCCGCCTGTCGTCGTCGTCTTTGCGCCGTCGACTTCGTTTTGAGTGCGCGACAGGTGCGTGCGTTGCCAAAGTGCAAAAAAAGGCCCCCCGTGACGGCGTCTTTGTCGCCAGCCGGGGCGCCGACAGACGTTGTGCGCGCGCAAACGACTTTTGCATGATCGATTCCTGCAACGGAGATCGCGCGCGCAAAAAAAATCCATTTTCCGACGCGATTGGTTCGGCCTCTCTTTGTCGTAAACGGCGCCTTCTTCTTTCCGGCAATTGACCCCAAAACGATGGGCGGCGCGACGCGGAGGCCAAAGGGTTACGGTAGCAGATGTCGTCGTCGCGTTCCATCGAGGTTGTGCAGCACAGCTGTCGCGTCGCGTGTGTCGCCGCTGCCATCTCGCATAAACAGGCCATTCACTGCCCCTGCCTTTCCGACGCTGGTTGGTCATGGTCAGTCGTATATCGTTTCGGTTGTCTCTACATCTCTGACGCAAAGCAAAAGCAACGGGGAAGAATTCAAACGCCTCGTTTTGGCGCCAACGTGCGTGCGTGCGTGTGCGTAGTGCGAAACTGACTGACTAACCGGCGGAGACAAAGAACGGCGCCGCTTTAACCCAGCCTCTCGCCTGTTATTCAGCGTCGCTTCCGCCGATAGCGCACAATGCAATGGGCGCGAGCGCGCGCGCTTTTTTCACCGGCCGCGAGTCACGTGTGTAGTCCGCCCGCCGACAGCGGAATGCACTCAACGCAATCGCCGTTGTCTGCAGCCAGCCAGCTACATATAAAACGTACATGCAAGGGTTAGCGGCTAGAGGCAGCGCCGGCCGAACGCCTCTCTCCCAGGCCCTGGGTTTCTCTCTCTCTGTCTACAAAGAAAGGCGGGATTTTTTTGCGAGAGAAAGAAGGAGCGCGCGATTGCATATCGCTTTCTCTCGTCACCCTCCCTCCTCCTCTCAATTCTGTCCGCCACCCCAGCTCGTCCGTCCCCCAGTCCGCGGTAAGGACAGGCGTCTGGGTGGCTGTCTTCTCCACACAGAGTGAAGCGGATCGGATTGGCGCAAACTGGTCGCCGCGCCGCATTTTGGTGGTGCGCTTGCGCGGCGCGTCGGCGCTGGTAGACAATTTTTGGAGCGCCTTTGTCACAAGCCGAGGGGCGGGCGGCGGCGAACGACCTTGGGGGGGGGGGGGAGGAGGAGGCACCTGCCGTCAGTATTGTGTGTTGCGTCGCCAAGTTGGTCTCCTCGCGGGGGGTGGAGGAGAGACTTATGAGTTCTTTGAGTTGGGGGGGGGGGGTAGGGCGCCTCCCCAGGGAGGGAATCATTCTGGTTCTTCATTGCGAGAGAGCGCCACCTGTTCTTTTTACGGGCCAGATGGCGGGGAAACGCGCCAGCCGCAGCGCGCGCACCCATTGATCCGGCGGCGATAGCGCCCGAGTGCGTGCGTGCGTGCGCGACTTTTGTCCCGCCGCGAGAAGCGAGCCGACCATTCTTTAGGACGACTGCGCGCACGCTGCATTGATTCGAGTTGAGTTTGAATCTAGGCGCCAAATTCCCACTTCCAGTTCAAAAAAAAAACGGACGTGACTCAAGCGGAGAGCAACTGGGCGTCATGATCAGGGTGAAACTCGTCGACGGCCAGCTCAAGTACTCCTTTGACGAAGACACCACGAAGGTGGGTCCTCTACCCCCACCCCACCCCTTCCTGCAAGTGAATTGGCTGTCCTACGCGTCTTTACTGCACCGTAAAGTCAAGTGTAGAGCGCTGCAAAGATAGTGGGCAGACTAGAAGCAAAAATAGCCCCCACTACCTAGCTCCAGGTTCGCTGTATTTGCATCCCACAAGCGTACACTGTGTGTTTGCATGTTTTCTTCTACATAGGGTACCGTAAATCCTCCAATACAACCCCCCTCCAATAGTGCCCCCCCTCCAATAGTGCCCCCGGGTACGGCAAGGTTGAAATAATAGAGCCCCCCTCCAATAGTGCCCCCGGGGGTAAGGGGTATGTTGTGCCATGTGCCTTTTATGGGCAAAAATATAGTGGTAGGTACATTTATATATACACACTACTACTAACCTGTAATAGTACGTTTCAGCAACTATTAGCAGTAAATCAATCATTAAATGCGGCAAAAGTGATCAAAATCACCGAAAAATCGTCAATTTTGACAGCGAAACTAGCATTACCATTCAAAATTTTTAGGTTGAAATAATATAAGCCCCCCCCTCCAATAGTGCCCCCGGGTAAGGATAAGTTGAAAAATAGTGCCCCGGGGCACTATTGGAGGATGTACGGTATGTACAGTGTCAAATATACGATGTCAAATATACAATGTTTGTGTGTGTGTGGTGTGTCAGACTGCAGAATACGTACGTAAATTAAGTAGGTACATGGGTTGCTCGAGCGAGCACTTGTTATACAATTACCCCTGGAATGCCTCCGCCTAACCCATCCATCTCCACCCACCCCCAGTCCAGCAACTTGAGTGCGGCCGTCCTTACAACTGCGCAGAGAGATAGCGGGTTGGGTTTTACGTGACCAGTTTTGCATTATTGGGTGCGCAGTCATTGCAGAGTGTTGTACACTGTCCATAGAGCCCCAAATCCTAAGGGGGTCTCTTTCTGCACTGGTAGAGAGCGACGTGACGACTTCTCATTGTTGGGGGGGGGGGGAGAGAATCTCATTATGGCTTCGTACAGTGTGCGTGCGATTGACACTAATCCGAGACTTGCATGGTGGCGTGTGAGCGACACCCTCTGCGTTGCTGTCCGTTGCGCCAATAAATAACTCGCGCCGTCTTCTTCTCCGATTGGCGGAAGTGGCACGCCCCACGCTCCGCAACCTATTATTGGGCTGTGTGCAGCGGCGTGGCAGGTTGCTCAGGTGCAATATCGGGCGACGTTGCTACTCGCTGATTGTAGCGGTTTTCTGCGCCGTCGCCGCCGAGGGTAAACAGAGCGGTCGGCCCCTCTCGAGTTGGCACGTGCCGCCGCCGACTTTATCTCTCGGCCGGGCAGCCAGCCCTGGCTGGGAAGCCTAGAGTGCAGCTGCTTCTTCGGTCTTAGTGCAATGGTTTTTTTCTCGCTCGCGCCAACTCTAAGAGAAGAGAGCGCAGAGAATGGAATGGGCCTCGCGTCGTCATGCCCAGGAGCTTCTTGACCTTTGAGCTTCAGTCTCTGACGAGGGCAAACTCCGAGGGATTGGTGTATTGTCTTTGTTGCAAACTGACGAGCTGTGCACCTGTCTCTAGTTCCGCACGTTCTCTGGGTGCGTTCTTCGAGCAAAGCAAAATGCTTGATTTGTTGTTGCGATATGTTTCCTTGTGTCGAAATTGCCTTTGGCATCCCACCAACTGACAAATGCAGTGCAGATTACGTCAGTCACCCAGCGTGAATCGCCGCGTGTGGGCGCTTCTTTCCATCCATCTGATGGTCCCCAGCCACTCTGCAGGATGTTTGCATGCGCACATCTAGCCAGCGGTGTTGCGCGTGCCCCAGGCTTGTTTGCGTTCCTGTGGAGTCCTATCTAGATATCTGGCGTGCATCTTTGTCTTTCTGCGCAGCAGAGTCAGTCCAATGCGGTGTCACGTGCTGCTGCGTCAAACTCTGGGCTCTGGGTCGTCGAGTCCGACTCCTTTCTTTTGCTCCGGCGGAAGCTGGCGCGTGTGTAAACTCTGGTCTATGGCTTCGCTCGCGCACTCTGCGCGCGCGCGTGCGCGTTTGTGTAACAGCCGTGCGCACGTGATGGACGTTGCAACCCTTTTTCTCGGCCCGCCGTCTCGCCCCGGGTTCTTACGCTCCAGCGCTGACGTGCGCGCGACGGC
Source organism: Paralinhomoeus sp. GSCO2_6 (assembly GCA_030248085.1). Taxonomy (NCBI): domain Eukaryota; kingdom Metazoa; phylum Nematoda; class Chromadorea; order Monhysterida; family Linhomoeidae; genus Paralinhomoeus; species Paralinhomoeus sp. GSCO2_6. The sequence continues at coordinate 71,513 of JASAMY010002945.1, forward strand.
ACACATCCGCCGGCGTCGTGAAGTATACTGCGCGCGCGCGCGCGCGCGCAAAGTAGTCTTCGACACGCCGGGTCGGTGGGGCCAGAGAGAAATTAATTCCCAACGCCCGTCTGACGCGTGTGTTCACCTGCCGAGGAGGAGACCGTGCCGTGTAGGTGTCAGGCCCGAGTTATTCTTTGGGCCGGAGGGGGACGAAGGTGCCTGTCACGGGGCGGCCCTCAAAAAGGGCCGCCGCTTAGTAGCTGGCGCCGCGGCGGCGACGCGTGGCGGCTTGTCGCTTCGGCCACGCGAGGCGGGGCGCCCGCCGCCGTGTAACCACCTGTGTTCCTGGATGGACTCTCTGCTTGTCGCCACATCCCCAACCCCCCGGTCGCAAACCTCATCTCCTCCCGCCTCCTTTCAGTCGCCTCCTCGGCCCACCGCCTGTCGCGCGCTCATCGATCTTGAGAGTCGCATGATTGACCTCCCGCCCTGGCCGAGCTCCTCTGGCTTCTTCATTTGACGTCGAGGCGACACGCAAATTGTCCCTCGGCCCGGCCTTTGCCCGAGACGCGCCGCCTCCCTCCCCCTGCACGGCCCGCCCCAGGTAGGGAGCGCCGTCGCCGCCTCAACGGCACACAAGCCGGCGTGGGGTTTGATAGATGGTCTGCGCGTCCGCGCGCCGCTGCAAGCGTTGCGTCGGTCGGGTTGTTCATCCTTTGGAATTTATCCCGGGCCGGCCTTAGTTAGTCACCGCGCCCGTCGTCGAGTCGATGTTGCCGCCAGGCTGGCGCCGACGCAAAAAAACGGGCCCGTTGGCGTAGGCTCTCAAGCCTACGCCGGCGCGCGTTGCTGTGTTGCTGCATAAGCCCGTTGCTCTCTCTCTCTGGATTGCAAGAGACCTGCGGAACCCGACCTGACGGGCGGAGGCAGTTTATTGTTGTCGTCCAGCCAGGTGCCGTTGAAGGAGACGCGGCGGCGCCTGCCGTGCGATTGGATTTCGCTCTGCCGACATTATTGTCTCCCCCGCCGCCTCGCGGTTTTGTCTCGACGCGCGGAGACCTCTCATAATGAGGTTGTGGACGGCCGCTTACCTGACCAAACAGCCCTAGGGCCGCTCCAATTACCGCAATTGATGCGTGCGCGCGCCCAGTCGAGGGTGCGGCTTCTTCTGGGTGAAACAGCCACTCATCGCGACCTTAGGTTTTTGCGTGTTGACGACCGCCCCTAATTGGCCTCATCTCCGCCGCAAGCGCAAGCCGTAAGGTGGCTTCGCGCGCAGCTTTCTTTTACCCTGTCAGCTGCCCTCTCCCGCGTAGCGATGCATGCGCGTTGTTGTTGTTGTTGTTTTGACTCTATCAAGAGCTCTGACCGCCGCGCCTAGCACCGGGGCTTCATATCCTTGCATTTTCCCCACATTTTCCCGTCCCGCATCGCCTCGTCTCTCTTCATCATCGCCACAGCAACGGCGAACGGAAGCGAGCGCATAAAGAAGCGTAGGACGGCTCCCCTTGTGGGAATCTCTCTTCTCAGGCGCTAGGCAAGGTCGGCTGCTCCCGATGACGACCGGTCACGCCCCTCCCCCGTCCCTGTCCGCCCCTATCACCTCCCTACACTTTTCTTTGTCCGCTCGCGCCGCTGCCGATCCCACACACGCTTGTTTATGAGTGGGAAAGGCGAACAAGTCAGTCAATGCCTTGGATGTCGGATTCTTGTTGTTTTCTTGTTGTCGTCAATGCGGCAGCGCCACGCTTATTGCGTCGGAGAGGGGGGGGGGCGATTGAGCAGCGGTTGGCCAGCGGGATGGCCCACAACAAGAAGGTGGGCGCCGATTAAGCCCCCCCCCCCCGCCGGCTGACGCGCGTGTGACAGGTTGACAGCCCATTGTGAATTGGGCACGGGCAGTAAGTGACATCCTGTGTACACCAGGCATCATCGGTCTCTAGTTACAGGTGTGCGGTGCTTGCTATTTATGGTAATTACTGCAAGCATAGATCGCGCTCCAATACATTCGACAACCGATCTGCATCTACACTGTTTATTTAAAAAAAGCAACTGTTCAATTAATCTCTAATGGCCTGCAAAGACGGGCGCGTTAAAGTTGCAAAGGGAGGGGATGAAGATAAGCGTCGTGCTTGGCTGTATCAGCGTCGGTCGGTGCAGCGCGTGCACATTCTGACCCGCATGATTTCTCGTCGTTGGCTTTTTTTGGAGCACTCGATTTGTTTCTTCTGCTCGGTACTCTATCCTTCTACACATTTCTACTCTTATTCCACTTTTCCAAGCCTGAATTCACGCCCGCGTCCTGAGTTCATCTTGCACTTTCGGTGCATTTTCAGTGCGGCCCTGCCTGCCGCTCGATTTATCAGCCTGGGAGTGGGGCGGTTGGCTCCAGCCCCCCATTCGTCCTCCCAGCCCGGAGGCGCGTGCGACCCCCCCCCCCCCGAATAATAAGACGTTCTTTGCCATGAGCGAATAGGTAATCGGCGCGCGGCGCATCGCGGATCCCGCGTCTGTTCTCGGACGGCGCGCGCGGCCGTCTCTGTGATCGCAGAGAGGCCGACGGCGCGCGCGGGTCGGTCGCCCCCCTGACCCAGTCAGTCGCCGTCTCGCTCGGGGGTGTCACCATTTTTTTTTGCTGGCCCCGCGTAGTACTACGCGCCGACGGGCGCACTGGCGCGAGTGGCGCAACGGCGCGTCGCTTCCGCCGCCGCAGCGCGTGCGCGCCCGCGGGCCCTGGGGGCCCTGTCTGCGCCAGACAGAATTGACAGAGAGAGGGGGGGGGGACGGCGCCGCTCGCTTCCGCTCGCTCACCACCACCACTGCACCGGTTCAGACGAACACCGCGGACGAGCGCTGTCACTGGAGCAGGGCGGTGGTAGACGAGCTGACGGGAGCGCCGATCACGCGCATCGAACGACGCCTTCAGCACCACCACCAACACCGGCATCTCGGCGTCAACTCCACAGAGACCCAGACGACAACAACCATGCTCGAGCGCCAGTACGCCGCCTACCCCTTCCAGACCTACCTGGCCGCGCACGTAAGCCTGCAGGCTGTTGTTCTCTTTGCACTCATCTGTAGTGTCACAACACTGCAGCTAGCCTCGATGGAGTAGCTAAGTTTTTTATCGACCGCTACATATTAATCAATCCTGCTCTGTCTGCCGTTTCTTCTGGAAGTGAAACAGTTGTACCAACCAAAGGTACATTGTACATGTAGCGTAGCGCGTTTAGGAATGACTATGCAGCTACCTATTTTTGCGCCAATAGGCATGCCTACTCAAAAGATTTAAATATCCTCGCTCGATATTGGATTGGACGCTGCTTGATTTACAGTATTTCTTGTCCATGGAATCATCCTCCAGGTAATCATCCTTACTGTTCAAATGCACAGACATTTGTAGGTGTAGGTGTGCTCTCCGTTAAGCACACGTCGAACACACACACACGCATACATTTGTTTGCGCTGCTGCGCAAACTCCGAGGGTATACTAGGATACTAGCAGGGAGGTGAGTAAAGGCGCGTTCCGCTTGCGCACCTGCTTGTGTCGTCGCCCCATGGTCTCTCACTCTATCATTCCCGATTGCACACGCGCAGCCGGCAGTTGTGGCCAGTTTTGGGACTGCTCCCTTGTATTTGTTCAGCATCGACCTTTGGTATCAATTTATTAGCTCGCACTCCCTGCCCCCCTTCACCACCACTAGGCCATCATGCTTGCAGTGCAGGAGGACAGGCGTGGGGTGCTTGCTATCTGTGCCTACATGTCGCTTGCTGCTTGTGCACTGTACTCTGAGCGGGCAGCATATAGTGCATACATAGGTATGTACGACTGAATGCCCAGACGGGACGTGGAGTGCAGTTTTGTGTAAAACAGCCACACACAGGCATGCGTCAAAATCAAATAGGTATAGACCCTTTTTCTGGGCGCCAAAATACATCCCTACACGTCAAGAAGTAACGGTGTCCTTATTGGAAGGTTTACGGTTTTACGATACGCAGTGTACGCGACTGTGTACGACTGCGCGCGGAATCCTAACTTTTCCAATTTCCGAAATTTAACTCTGTTTCTATTTTCAGCCCCAGATGATGTCTCCGCACCACCACCTCCAGCAGCAGCAGCAGGTGGCTGCGGCGAATCGGCTCCGCATCGGCTTGTGGGTCGACGAGTGCGCGCAGCAGCAGCATTTCGGTGCGCCGAGCGCCACTGCGCCCTTGGTCGCGTCGAAGCGCGTCGACAGCGCGGCAGCGGCCGCGTCGACGCCGGCTCTCAAAGCCAAGAATCCCAAACTCTACAAGACCGAGCTCTGTAGAAGCTTCCTCGAGAGAGGCTTTTGCAACTACGGCGAGAGGTACTGTATGTCGGAAATTTGAATTTGCGCATCGGAGAGGATTTTGTACGGACTGAGCTGCCAGGAACGAATCTGCGATTTGTACTTTCTCTGAAGCATATTGACCAACCCGGCATGAATGTTTCAGTCTTTGTTCAAGGACCACCGCCTGTGCGGTTTAGACTGTTTCCTCGGAATTGTCCGGTTCAGATGTCAGTACGCGCACGGCGAGAACGAGCTGCGTCCCGTGCCCCGGCACCCCAAGTTCAAGACCGAGCTCTGTCGGACCTTCCATCGCGAGGGCTACTGCCCGTACGGGCCGCGCTGCCACTTCATCCACAACGAGCGCGTGCCCGTCAAGCAGCAGGCAGCAGCGCCGCCGCCGCCCCAGCGCCCCGCCAGTCTGATGGGGCCAGGGAGGGCCGGCTCGACCGGTGACAGTCCGGTGCCCAGCTCTAGCTCGGGCTCCAACAGTCCTGGCGTGCTGGTGCCTGCTCAACCGGACTGGCCGGTCCACCACCAGAACTCCTCCGTCCCCACCGAGTCGGAGCTGTGGAAGGGCCTACTGGAGGAGCTGGGCGCCGTCCAGTTGACCGAGCCCCAGGCACCGCCAGCCGCCGCCCGCCTGCCCGTCTTCACGCGCCTCAGCGCCGCCTCCGACCACTAAGGCGGGCAAAACGCAATTGTCCCGTCCGTGCGTCCGCTGCGTCCCAAGTCGTAGCCTAAGAAGCCGTGGGACGCACGGACGGAACAATTGTATTTGGCACTAGGGCGCTAACGCTGCAGGACCCGAGCCACGACACGCACAACGACATGGAGAGGGACGCGCGCCGCGTGTGTACAGTGTCTCTCTCTCCACCCTATCGTTCGGTTTGATTGTCGCTGCCTCATCGTTGCCGACTAGGTCGACGTCACGCGTTCGTGCGTGCGTGTACGTGTGTGCGTGCGTGCGTGTAGGGACGCGAGAGCAAAAAGCGAGGCCGCTATGATGCGTGTATTGTCGGCGCTGACGGCTCACTTCGGAAAATAATTCAAAAAAAAGATTTTCCGAAAAGACCCGTCGCGACCATTTGTTGCTCTATTTTTTTAACTGGTGCGTGTACCGTTCGTGTGCGTACCGTAGTCAAGAGTGTTCGTATTAAGGCGCGATCTCCGATTTGCATATAAGCTATTCTACCGTATACCTTGCGTCCTCGTCAAAACACTCGCGGATGACGGCAGTACATATCTACCTTAGCGCGGCGCTTCTCTCTCTGTCTCTAATACACGCACGCATTACTGTATAACTGCACGATTTCTGTTGCGTATTGTATGAGTGCGTAGCTGTGTACATCGTGGGTGAACTTTTCAATATCGAAATTCGGCGGGCTTGCGCGCTCTATACCCACTCCCGTTGTACGTTTCGTCGCGACGCCGCTGAATTTCGACCCGCACAAATCAAATCGACAGAGCCACTGTAGTTTTTTTCTAGCTACCGCTTTATGTCGCGCAGTTGACATTTTTTTACGCGTCGCCATCTAGCTACATGAAGCTCGCTTCGCCGACTATGCGTTGTAGATCGAACTTAGAATAGCGAGCGAGAGCGGCATTTTTGACAACGACTTTATTCTATTTACGAAGTTTACTACGGTACTCCTAGTGGAGTGTGTGGCCCTATTTTCGCCTCGACTACCATACCAAAACGAAACAATAGCGCGCGTCGCTTATTTATTTTTGCTCTCTGTCTCCTTTAGCTGCGCACCCAAAGTTGTAGGGCGCTGTGCGTGTCATCCTCGGAGCACGCCGCAAACGATTTTGACAAGCTCGCTGGCGCGCGTATTTTCAGTCGGAGAAACGAACCGTCTTGACTGTGGGAGAGAGCTGTCGCGCACAACAAAATCCACCCAAAGAAGTACAATCGCACACACATTTCCTTACGAAACATATAGTTATACCACAACCGTTGAAACAACCGTCGGCAAAGAACTACTGTCACAGCGCCTGTGTGCAAGCATTATATGTGCACACTGAAGCATGTGCAGGTCCGTCCCATCGTGAACCGCATCAAAAAATACTGTATCGCATTCACGACCAAGAAGTGCAATGAAGTTAGATGTATGTATGTTTAGGTATGTTGGTATGCAAGGATGCGTGCGTGCATGCGTGTGGGCGCGTGCGTGGATGCGCTCGCGAGCGTTTTGGGGTCACGTCTGAGCGTCAGCTTTAACCAAAAATCACACCGAAATACCCCTCGTCCAGCCGCAAACTATTCTTTTCTCTATCCTGACACAGCCAGCCAACACTAACACAATGATGAACAATGATGGATGAACAATAATGCGCGCGCGCGGGTCACCAGAGTTTGCGACGGTCTGTGTCTCTGCGCCACTTGTCATAAGCGTGAGTGTGCGTGCGTGACTCTGCGTGCGTGCTTATGGTGCGTGCACGTTCGTGCGTGTTTGCGCTTGTACCGCTGAGAAGGGCTGCGAGGTGGACGAGTAAGGTGTCGGTGAGGTCGTGTTCGTGGCGCGGCAGCACCAGCGCGTTCTGGGGCTGCAGCTGCACCGCGGCGCGCTCGCAGCCGACGACGGTCACCTTCGAGGGGTCGCGGTTCAAGTAGGAGACGTCCTGCAACGGCGACGACACTCCTAGGCATCAAGTGCGCACGCGCAGAACAGCAGAACAGAGTAGAAATGCCCACTCGTGCAGCGGGCAACTATTCCTTTCTCTATGCTCCGGCCAGCCAACACAACAATGAACAATGGCGCGCCATCAACCGTGCACACGTGTCACCAGAGTTTGCGACTATCTGTGTCTCTGCACCATTTCTCTTCAAAAAAGGTTTTGGCAAAAAAGTTGCGGATAAACGGTGTCAGACGCGGGCTCTGCCACCGATGAGATGGCGGCTGAACTTCTTCGTTAAACTCTGCTCGCGCTGCTTCTGCTCCGACGACGACTGCTGGAATTAAGTAAAAGCAATAATTGAAAAAAAATACAAATTAGATAAATACATACTAGTACTTAATTGGCCAATTAATCTGAACCCTTTGGATCTGGACCCTTAATAGGCCACACTGTACAAATTCAGTACATGAAGCAATAATAAAGAAATTCTTCCAATTGTTTGTAAAAATGCGTAAAAATGGGATATACAAAAATGAAAAAATGACGTAAATCCTCCAATAATGTGGGCCCTCACCCCCTACAATACAACGGACCCTCCAATAGTGCCCCCTGGCAAGAAGACGTCGATAGTCTTGGAGGCTTTACGGTGCATTGGATTCGGCAAAACACGCTTCCTCACCCATCACCACACGTTCTCTACAGGTACCACCATTCTGCAGTGGAAAAGACAAGTAAAGCGTTGCCAATTCAATTCAGGCAAGTGCAAACACGCACTAGAAGTTGCTGGCTCTGTTCCCTGAACTGCAGGGCGGGGTTAGGCGAGTGCCGGTAATTTTCCAGGATCGGACGCACGTCGTCGACGTCGCTCGCCGCGATCGCTGAACAATTGATAACATTTCTTTCATTTTATTTGAAGTTAAGTAAAAAAGAAAGAACATTTGTACTTCTGAATGACCGCGCATGCGCCGCCCCCACCCCCCGCAAAAAATATATAAACGTCCATTTTCCGCTGACGTACAGTTGGCAGTCAATAAACGTTACAATTAAAAATCAAAATGTCATTTGTCATTATGCGAAGCTGGTTGTGACCTTCTCCTCGTTCTTTTAATAGTCTCTAAAACGCTCTATTCAGATACAGAAAATGCGTTTCCGAAACTGGTGAGACTTCAAGCAAAGCGCAGTCTACGAGCAAATTCAGTGTGGGGCGATGCATCGCTTCAAACATTCATGTACATACACGGCGTGGGCAATTTATCTATCGCCGCTTTCATATTTCTAGAACTTCGGCGTTTTGCATCAAATATGCTTTCTATTTTAGGACAAGGTAGGTACCACTGGCGGATCCAGGATTTTCTGACAGGAAGGGCAGGCTCGCAAAAAATGTATCTCGCAGAAAAATTCTGTTGGAGAGCTATGTTTCGCACGTTTCGCGCAGCAGGCCTGTTTCCGAACTTTGCAACATTTGAAGCAAGCAGTTGCGCTGCAGGCGCACATTTTGCATAGCTACTGTGTCATGCGAAAACCTGTGACTTTTTGGCGCCGCAGGCGCGAAAAAATTTCAATGTCAACTGCTGCATCCCTGAATTTCAACAAATTCATCATTAATTGTCACTCAAACCGTGCGCCGCAGACAAAAATTTTGTATGTTCAACGTTCTTCCGAGCAGTTCTTAATCCAAAATTGGGCGAACCTCTCAGATTTGGTCAGCTTGTCCCTCTTCCGCCCGTTTACGTGACTTGGACAGTAAGACCCTCTGCCTTGCCCTATCTTGGACGGGACTCCCATAAAAGGTAGGTCCCTTCCCTTATTCAAAACGCAGTCGTTTACCCACGCACTACAGCGCCGCCGGCAAAAATTTTCGGCTGCTGGGTGCGTTAATCTAAGGAAAAAAGCTAAATATTAGTTCGATTCGCCCTTTTGTTCCCTGCGCCGGCCCCCCTTGCCCCCCTTTGCCGACAACGACAGGTGGGGGCACGCCCCCTGCCCCCGGCTTTGGATCCGCTAGTGGTAGGTACACGTACATTTATCCCTAAAAATTTATTTATTTTCTAAATCTAAAGCTAAATTTGTCCCTGAAAAAAATTCAGAACATTGGGCCACTACATAACGAATTATGCACTTGAATACGACCGAAGTTGCTTTCTACTAAATTTGCATGATGCGCATGGTGAGCCAGCATGGTATTTGCCTCATTTTAACCGTGATTTCACCAAAAGCAGCTCGAATCTCCTGATTTGGGGTCTGGAATGTTGGACTGGCCCTGGTAGGGGTGAATGATGGACCCGCTCTGCAGTTCTACTGAACAGGCTCCTATAACGAACAAGACATTTAATTACCACAAAGAAATCATGGAACACTTTTGACAGCTGGTGCTGTAGTGGACCAATTTTCTCAATTTTTCAGGGATAAAATTGTCTGAACGTATCTACTTTATCCAAAAAATATCAAACGGATTCGTTGCAAAACGCTGAAGTTTGAGTAAAATAAAGCCGACGATAGATAAATGGCCCACCCTGTATATCGCGCTCTCAGCGGCACTCTTACACGTCTGTCGCATTCGCACTCAACATTCTGGACGTCGTATTCTGCAACTTTCATGCCACCCCAACCCCCTAATTGGTGTTTCCAAGAGGCGCTGTTGCTCGTGTTGTGCGTGCGTGCTTTCTCGAGCGGCGGACATAAGGGCGTCGAAAAATGTTGCCCTAGGGGGGGGGGGTTGTGTACCCCGTGGGGAGCACCCTTGCGACTCCCTGGGTCCATGCGCATGTGCAAGAGTGAGTGCGCGTGCCCGCTCGGCTGCGCGCGCGTACCGCTGAGGAGGGCTGCGAGGTCGATTAGGGAGGTGTCGGTGAGGTCGTGCTCGTCGCGCGGCAGTACGAGCGCGTTCTCGGGCTGCAGCTGCACCGCGGCGCGATCGCAGTCGATCACGATCACCTTCGAGGGGTCGCGGTTCAAGTAGGAGACGTCCTGGAATCGCGGGACGCCTGGCCACGCACGCACAGGCGCGCACGGACGCACGCATGCACCAATACGCACACTCACAACGACACGCACCATGTCTGGGGACCGGGGTCATGGTTATGACGAGCATAGCTGTAACTGGGGGGGGGGTACGTTGCCCCACTATTTTCTCAACACCCACCCCAACCCCCCCTCCCAGAATTTTCCCAAGGGATTTTCACCCTGTCTCAAACGATAAAAGTGAGCAAATGTTGGTGTATTTCAGTGCTTCAGCGTTATATGACCATCAAACGGCTAAATAACACTGTTTAGACCCTATTTATACCCACTTTTGACCAAAAATGTACCAGTACAACTCAAAGACTGGCCAGCTCCTCTCCCCCACCTTTTGACCCAGACCCCCCAGAATTCGGCCATCCCCCCCGCCCTCCCCCCACTCTTTCAGACCCAGTTACAGGTATGCTGACGAGTAGAGCGGGAATGAGTCCGTTGTCGGGGGGGGGGGAAGGGGGTCAGGTGGAGGGGCACATTCAGTTCAGTTCTATTGAACAGACCCATTACGCAGTGCAAGAAGTGCCGCAATCCACCACAAGCAGTGCAGTGAACTTATGGGAAAGCAGCAATGGAGCTAGGCCAATGCAGTGGGGCATATTTTCCAAACCAAGCTTTTTTTGGGGTTCCCAACATAGTGCAGTACCATACACGACCATTTAGAGGCACCGGATTTGTCACCATTTGATTAAAACGTCGCTAAATACGCTTCTAAAGGCTTTAGGGAAGCACTATTAGTTGTGTTTGACACTCTAATATGCTAAAAGTATCTTGCAGTACAGGTATTTGACACCAATGATGGCTCCTAAGTCTATTTCCATTTTTTAATTTTTTTTATTGCAACACTGACTGGATGGAAGTCCCACCATGCCATGTACGCACGCACGTACACGGCCATCTCACCTTGACGTGGGCGCCCTCCGTCCAGCCGGACTTGACGTACTTGCAGCCCACACGGTTGATGTGGTGCATGAAGTACGGTACCTCGTCCCTCACTCGGCCCTGCTGCAGATCCTCAAACGTAGTGCCCTCGGGTCGGTCTAGTAACTCCAGCGCCATCACCACCTAAGATACAAACATTCGTTTAGTTTGCACAATAAATGTTTCGGTAGAGCATAATGAGAGATGCAGTGCCATGAGATGCAGTAAGTGAGAGAGATGTGGTGATGAAGTGATACATACGGTGCTACATTCATATAACCGGGTTGTAATCGGGTTTTTGAAGCGGGGAGGGGTTGGAGACCTTTGTGGGGGGGGGGGGTACGCAGATTTGAAGAGGTAGGCCCCCAGAATAGAAAATTGTACCTAAATGGTGTCTAAATAGGCACTTTTTAGTCAAAAATAGGTCAAACTGCGTTAAAATAGGCTATAAATAGCGTTATTTAGCCGTTTTAAGGTAAAAAAAAACACAAAAAATAAAAAGAACAGTACACTACTTTTTATAATTGTAGACAAGTTGGAAAACTTCAGGAAAACTCTGGGGGGTCTGGGGGGGGGGGGCCCGGCTGGGACGGGGCAAAATTCTGGCTGGGGGGCCCCAACCCCCCAGTTACATGTATGGTAGTGAGAGGTGTAGACGCTGTGTTGAGATGCAGTACGGTACCTCAAACTCCCAAATAAAAAAAGTAGATACTCAGATTGCACTGAATAAAAAAAATGCCGCGATTGTGCGATTATCTAACTAGGCATTGGCAACACAGTTGGGCACAATACATCACACAATCATGTCACATATGCACATCCTGCAATGCAGTCATCTACTCCAATAATAAATAGCGCCATTTAGGTGCTTTTGAGAAGCATAAAAAACACCAACTTATCATGTTAGACAGAAAAACCTTTTCAAAAATTCTGGAGGGCAACTGCTACCCCCCCCCGCCAAAAATAGACGAATGATTACACTTACGTATGTATGGTTGTGCACCAACGGAGAGACCCAGTCAGCAAGAAGGCGATCAAAAGATTAGTGCAGTTTGCAGATGGTTGCAGTCTCACTAATGCTGATCTTCCCGATAACGCGCCATACACTGGCGGATCCAGAAAAAAATTTCGGAGGGGGGGGGGGGAAGAATTGTGCAGAAGGGAGGACCCTGTTGAACTTTTTGGATGTTCGGCCATTTTGGCAGTGATTTGGACACCTAATCGGTCCATTTTCGATAATTTACAAATATAAACGGCGCCGCAGGCGAAAATTTTGCTGTTTTCGACCACCTACAAGCAATTTTATGCTGAAAACTAGGCCCATAGGCGCGTTTCTTCTCCCACCGCCTATCCCTTTCCCCCCTTTTCCCCCCTAGATTTCCGATTTCGGGAGGGGGAATTCCCCCTTTCCCCCACCCCTGGATCCGCCAGTGGCGCCATACCGACAAACTAGTTTTGCATTTGGTTTGTGGGTCATCACATTGCCACCGACCAAGCGTACTCGCTCATTTGCACCATATTTTGTCAATGCAGTTTTAGTGTTCCTCTGAATGACTTGGCGGCAGTTCGCGATAAATGTTTCAGAGAAAGCACTAAACAAAATGCAGTTCTAATAATGCTGTTCTGCCCGTCCTCCTTTGTTCAACCAGCAAATTAATTAGCAAATACCAAATACGTTAATTGGCTGCAGAACAATTATTACTCCCCCTGTTTCCACACATACGCTGTCACTGTTGGGCCCAAAAAGACTACTCACTAACAGTACACCAAGTTTTTTCAAGTGGAGAGACTATATATTAAGGAAAAATTTGCAGGTGGCTGCAAAAAAAAGGTGAATATGTGACGCTCTTGTGTTGAAGTCCAGTTTGAAAAAGAGCAGTATTAAGGCATGCCCCTCTGATTTCTGGCCACTTCCACATTGCAGCTGATCAACTTCAGTTTGAACAAACCATGTATAAAATCCGAACCAAACGCAGCAACACGTCACATATTCGGCGTTTTTTTTTGTGTTCGCCCGCAATGGAAATGTGCAGCGAAAATAACGGCGACTGGAACTGGCCGACATTTACTGTAGATTGAATGCGAGAATGTCATTCACACGTATGCACACGCATGCGAGAATGTCATTCACACGTATGCACACGCACGCACGCACTCGCATGCACACGTATGTACTGGTATGCGCGGCGCGCAAGCACGCACGCACGCACGCACGCACGCGCACGCGCCCACGCACGCACGCACGCACGCATTAGGGCATTACACAAATGGCTGGGGGCACAACACAAATGTTGGACGAACAGTTCGTCATTGGGTGTAATGCCAGAAAGGAATGGAGCAGGATTGTAGTACGTATTGTATGTCTCGCCTGCACATCACCAACTGTACATCATCACCAAGCCACATGTAACAAATTTGAGCACTGCAGGTCATTCTTTGGCAGTGTCAGGTTCATGGTACTGGGCAATAATAACGTCTTGTTAGAGATATGAGTTGATGAACGTTTGCGCTTTGGCTTGACTGAGTGACATGGCTCCCACAAAAAACGCCGAATATGTGACGTGTTGCTGCGTTTGGTTCGGATTTTATACATGGTTTGTTCAAACTGAAGTTGATCAGCTGCAATGTGGAAGTGGCCAGAAATCAGAGGGGCATGCCTTAATACCGCTCTTTTTCAAACTGGACTTCAACACAAGAGCGTCACATATTCACCTTTTTTTTGCAGCCACCTGCAAATTTTTCCTTAATACAGTGTTTTTTCGTAATAAGACAAAAGGTGATCGCAAAAATAAACGCTTGCACGCACCCGCGCTCGCACGCTCGCACGCGCGCATTAAGGATGCCTAGACGCTGCCTCTACTGAATTGTTACATAATTGCATGAGCGCATGTAGCTTTTGTTACTTATATAGGTCTGGTTCATGTTGACAGAAGCTGCTCAGTTAGATGAAGATTTGATTTTGAATTCGAAAGCTTGTGACCAATGCAAAATACCTTTTTAGTGGGAAGAGGTACAAATAAACACTCAAGACAGCAAAGGCAACTCAAAGCAGGTATTTCAAACTCTTTACCCAACAATTGAGTCGGGGAAAACGTTTTGACGTTCCACCGAGAGCGTGCATGCGCACATGCCTGCCTGATTTAGGTGTTGAAAACATGGTGGGGCATCAAAGCCCCTCCCCCCCCAATACCCACCCAGTTACACATATGGTGGGACTGCACTTAATCTTTCCATTTTACTATTCTTGATAGCATTCGATAGTACAAAAAAATTGCCAAAATGTCAAGTGGTGGCAGGGAGGGCCAACAGAGTGACACAGAATTGATGTCTTTGACACATGGATGCGCCACATAGCACATGTACCTGTTGAAGATATAGTATTACGGTGACATACGACAAGTACATTAGATGCTGCGCATACCCGCCTTACGTCTAGTGTGCGTCCGTTAGTGTGTACAAAAAACGCTTACTGGTGAACTTAATTGTACTCACAAGAGGTTATGGGCCCAGCCCACGCATAAATTAGTTCACAGTAAGGGGTTGGCGTCCGTGCTGTCGTGGAGTCTTGAAGAAGCAGTTGGTATATTACTGCTGGGATAGCGGAGCCTGGAGAAGAATGGCTGCCGCCGACCGACTCCCGATCGACAAACTGACGACGGACTGCTGGGCGCAGTGGACGAGAAAGCTGCGCGTCTACTTGATCGCGAAGGGGCTGTGGGGCGTCGTCAGTGGAGAGGAACTGCGACCTGACCGAGACGCTGACCAAGCCGCCTGGCAGACCAAGGAGAATCAGGCGATGGCGATCATCGTGCCGAGCATCGACAACTCCTTGCTCTACATAGTCGACGAAGCAGTGACGTCAGCCGAATGCTGGACGGCGCTTCGGGGTCACTTCGAGAGAGCGGCCGGAGCCACCAAGCACCATCTCCTGTGCCAGCCGATGGAGATGAAGATGAAGACCGACGACAGGATCGAGACGCACGTCAAGGCGCTGTACGACCTGTGCCGTCGACTGGAGGCGATCAACTATCCAGTCGATCAGCAGCTGAAGGTGACAGTGCTGCTACAATCTCTGCCTGAAGAATACGCCATGATCAGAACCAGCTTGGCTCTGAAAGGGGACGCGCTCACGCTGGAGGAGGCCATCCAGGCGCTGATCACGAACGAGCAGCAGGCTCAACAGCTTCCGACATTCGCCGACGATGGAGCGATATTTGCGAGAAGTCGCGGTCGACATGACTTGTCGCAAGGAGGAGAAAGAAGCGGCAGAAGCTTCAACCAGCAGTGTGGAGGCAGGAGAGTCACCTGCTACAACTGCGGCGAAGTGGGTCACTACAAGCGTGACTGTCCGAAGGCTCAAAACAGAGCGGCGAGAGTGGCACATGACGATGAAGATCAACTTCTCATGGTGCTACCAGCGCAAGGCAGAAGAATCGACTCGTGGATCATCGATTCTGGCGCGACCTCGCATATGACATGCGACGCAAGAAACTTCCTCGACTACAAGAAGTTTGAAGAGCCGCGCACGGTTTGGACAGCTGACGGACGACAGCTCAAGGCGATCGGCTCAGGACGAGTGAAGATCCAGACGATGGTCGACAGAGTCGTCAAGAAGATCACGGCGACCGACGTGCTCTACATCCCGGCTTTGGAACACAATCTTTTGTCCGTACAACAGATGAATTGCCGAGGAGTGAATGTCCTCTTCAGCAATGGAAAGGTGTCCATCCGTCACGGAAGAACGGGAAACTTGTGGACGACGGCGATGCAGCAAGGAAAGCTGTTTGTCCTGGATGTCCCGAAGTGCGCTGCGACCAAGAAACGACCATCGCGCGGGTTCCAGACCACCGTCGAGGATAGTGCGCTGATGGCGACTGAGGAAAACAAGATGAAAGTCGAGAAGATCGTTGGACACGATCATCTTGAGGAGGAGGAGTGCGACTGCCTGCACAAGATCGAGCCAGAGCAGCGGCAGCACGCGCGAGACGCGACAAAGAAGACGGCGGCAGGGCAGAAGCGCAAGAAACTCGAGATCAAGAGGGCGCACATAGAGCTCGATGACGAGGAGGAGAACATTGGCGTCAAGGGCAACGAGCAGCTGGTCGTGGCTGGCGTCCACCTCTACATCTACATGCGATGGCAGCAACCGAGCAACAGAGAGCCAACGCGACGCTGCTACACTGACAGGGATAAACCGGACGTCGTCAACTACCACTTCAAGAATGTCACCTAGGAGGAGTGTTGAAGATATAGTATTACGATGACATACGACAAGTACATTAGATGCTGCACATAACCGCCTTACGTCTAGTGTGCATCCGTTAGTGTGTACAAAAAACTCTTACTGGTGAACTTAATTGTACTCACAAGAATTGTAATTGTACACCAAGAAAAACGTTAAAAAAGTCGCAGGTACAAGTAATGCAGCCCCTACCAGCATGCTTTTGTGTGCGCAGTGTGGCTTTCTTTACCCACACATCAGAGGAGACTGACCAGGCAGCAGTTGTACACTGACCACGCAACATAACCCAAGTGGGTGAAATTGTGCAGCTGGCTTGGCAGCAGGGACATGACAATTCCAAAGGGATGGCCCAATTCTGTGTGGCCCAATTCTATTGACCGATCTATCAATTGTATTCATTGCCCCTAGATTGGTGTCTAGTCCTAAATGGCTCCTAGCAGTAGTGATACTTTGTTTCCAGTTTCTCGTTCTCGTTATGTTTCTCCAGTTAGCATATTCTCCTTCTATTGACTTGTCGCTTTTTGCCAGGCGCGCCTTGTTCATGGCCCCAGTGCCATCCATCCTCGATCCTAGTGCTTGGTCCTACTAGGGTTCCGATAGAAAGGACCAGTGTTGTGCACGATTGTGTCCTAAATGGGATCATGGGCCACCTATTTCCCCTCTCCATTGATCATTCTCATTCTTCTTGGATCGGTGTCTCTAGTCCCTAATGGCTAGTAGTGATACTTTGTAACATATGTCCACTTGGCATATTCTCCTTCTAACCAGTCGCTCCCCCACACTGCAAAATATGCCCATCATGCACGTTTTCCACTTGTGTTGGCAGTGTGAAACAGTGGATCTCATACAACATATAAGCCTGGGACTATGTAATTTTCTTTCAAAAGTATGTAGTAGCATACAGGTATGAAGGCTGCTTGCCAACAGGGGTGCTCAGCATTTGTGCTGTTGTCCCCCATTGTAGAATGCTTTGAAAAGTCTCCAGAATTATCATTTTCATAAGGGGATGCACCACACAGCAGACGCGCGCGCGGGATTCGAACCCGCGACCTCTCGATTTGTAGTCCAAGTTGATGTTTGAACATTTTCAAAAATTTCGCAGTAAGAGCCGCGAAAGGGCACGTGTTATGACTCGATCGATTCCCCCTTGGAAGGCGCTTCTTTTGAACTGTCACTCGCCGGAATCTTTTAAAGCAAGCAAAAGTTATAGGTGATCAAAATGTCAACTGTCGCCTGAATTGTGGGTGCGCCAAGAGGGCCGACCATCGAGACATGGATGCCGGAGCCATCCGATTTGTTGAAAGGGTACTATTCCACGTCCGGACGATCAACTTTCATCATTGTGCCGCAGCTCTGCGATGAAGGGTTGAAGCGCCTATAGCTAACAAACTTTTGGTCAAAAATCCCAAAAATTGAGGTGGTTTGATGACTGGTGGGCAAGACATGCGCATCGGAGCCATCCAATTTGTTGAAAGGGTACTATTCCAGGTCCAGGCGATCAACTTTTATCATTGCCGCATAGGTCTGCGATGAACGTGTGAAGCGCCTATCGCTAGCAAACTTTTTGGGCCCAAATTTGCGAAATTTTAATTGGCAATATCTAATTACATGGGTGGAATTTCAAATGTCTGAAAAGCGCCCTGGACTTGCCTCATGAAACTGTTCAAGGAAATAAAAAAAACATTTGGGGGTTTACTCGGCTTTTTTTCGAGTTTTACTCTTGGTGGAAACTAGTCGAAAAAATGGCTATGTCCCAGGAAATCAATCGATAATTGGTAAATATCACCAATATCTCCAGATAGGTAAGACGTAGAAACTAATCCTTTAGGGTGCAAAGTTGTTGCCAGGCACTGAACAGACCGGCCAAGTTTCATCCCGATTGGTTGGGGCTCTAGCGAGTGGGGGTCCAAAAACTGGGTAGAGAACATGAAAAAAAAAAGACACTTTTCGGAAACATTTTCTGGAGTTTACCAATAGCGCGCGAGAATACGAAAACGCGCGATGGCGCATTCGATGCCCCAGAAGAAGGCGGTTCTTTTGCGCCATAACGCGCCAAAATCCGTTCAGGCAATCAAAAGTTATAGGCCATCAAAAATTCAATAATCCGCATTGAGAAAGTGGTCACATATTAGGGGTCAGACGCTGACGCGCTGACCCTGATATCCCGCTTCCGGTCCGCAAAACCCCTCTCCCACAGGGACTTTGTTTTCACACGGCGGGGGGGGGGGGAGACGGAGAGGGTGTAAATGAGAGAACAAAAGTTTACTCGCCCCACGGCCAAATTTTGTGTATGCGTATTTGCAACCCGTCTACATTTCGGTGTACCTCCCACCCGCACTTCAAATGCCACTCTACCCCCCCCCCCTCGCCAACCAGTCTGATTTGTTGTTTTTTTTCCCTTTCCCCATTGCATTTTGGCCTTTCCCCATTGCATGCAATGTCTTCGCCCTCGTGGTGTGTTGGGACTGTCCAATAAAAACTGTCAAAACTGTCAACTGTCAAACTGATTCGGTTACAGCAGGCAGCGTGCGTATGTGTGTGTGAGGGCGAACAGTTGACTAGAGTTGACAATGCATGGTTGAAAACAGAGGAAGAGAGAGGAGAGGGAGGGGGGGGGGAGAGGGAAGCCCTCCCACTTACTGGTATGACCGTATACTCGCGTTGACAGATGCTGTCGCGAACAAAGTCGGCAGGAAGAGAGACGCACCCCTTCCATGGTGGGCTGCGAGTCGGCGGTGTAGCAGACGACCTCGAAGTTGGGGAAGGCGATGCTGCGCAGGAACAACCCAGCCGCCGGACGGATGTTGTATCGCCAGCCCGTCTTGAACTGAAAGACACCCATGCACGCACGCGCTGGATTCACAGGCGAGCACGCACGCACTCATACCTGTAACCGGCCTAACGAATGGGTTCGAGAGTAAGGGAGGGGGGGGGGGGGCGGGAATGCAAAACCATACGGAGGCTCAGGGGGGTCTATCTAGGGGTTCACCCCCACTGGCGATAGCCGTCAAGCTTTTTTTTTGCGGGAGAGAGGCCCCCTTGGCCATCGCCCTCCTGTCTAGAGACACGCTATCTCACGATTGAAAAAATTGGCAAAAGATGGGTGATTTGGTTTCCTTTTCATCGCAGTGTGAGCCAAAAAGGCCAACAAAGTGCTAGTTTTGGCCTTATTTTGACCCAAAAATACCCATTTACACACTATTTTGGTGCGAAATACTCCATTTCGACCCCGCACTCCACAATTTCCAATCCGGACATTTTACCCGGGATGGTTCTAGTCTAGGCTTCGCCCTCTCTCGAAACCCCCAGAGACCCCCTGGCTTATGACCCAATCTACACCTATGTGCAAAACTCTGATTTTAGATAGGTTAAGAATGGATTCGAAAAAAACTATAGGAACCTTAGGAAGGGGGGGGGGGGGGAGTGGTGATAGAGCGGGTGGCTGATTGGCTCGCCAGTTGCAGATAAGCACGCACGCCAGTTGGGGGGGGGGGGCAGAGGAGGGGGATAACTCACGCTGAACTCAGGGTTGACTAGGACGCCGTTGTATTCCAGCACGACAGTGTATTTAGGGTAGACGAAACGCGGGTCGTTGGGCATATCGGGCAGCAGCTTGCGCAGCGCCGGCTCGTTACGCTCCTCAACATTAAATTAAATTAAAGAAGTATATTTAAAAAAAAACCTAAAAAAGCGAAATTCAAAAACTCACGTCCCAGTACTTCTTGACCCGACTGAGGCAGCGCTGAGGGACGGCCTGATGCAATGGCACTGAAAGGAACGCGTTTTCCAACTGCACAAAAGAGACCGCTTTGGATGTCAAATCAATGTTTCAGAAGGTGTTTTAAGCCTAGTAGAGTGTCAATAACAGCAAACTAACGCACTAAACGCCTTTATCAGTGCACTTCAATCAACTTTTGCTACTGATAATTTTTTTGTATTGAGTTGGCATAGGTTTGGGCCAGGGGAGCGGGTGAATGGATCTAGGAAAAAAGCCCGCTGAAAAAAGCCCGCCAGAAAAAAGCCCTCCAGGAAAAAAACCCGCTGGAAAAATACCCGCCAAAAGTTGCTTGTGTGAGGGTGCGTGCCACTTCTCGCACGCGCGCTCCTGAACACTAAGTATCGAGGTTGCTGACAGGAACAAAAGCCAGCACGAGCACTGGAATGAATCTGCCGAATGAGCAGGGCAAAGCCGGCGTTGTTGGTGTAGAGGGATGCGAGGTGGACGCTGCTCACTTCTTTGCGCACATACCCTGTGACAGTCTGACAGGTGAAAGAAGGAGCCAGCGTCTGCGCAATGCGCATTGGGAAAGGCAGCGCTCTCAGTCTTGAACGCCTCACAATGAAGTTGGGCATGGTGAGTTCTGACAGCCGCCGACAAGCCCGCAGTCGCCTGAGTCACCCCCTTTCTCCAGACTACCAGCGGCCTGCTCGCGCAGTCGGTGTAGTGCTTGAGCGACTTGAAGTCGCTCCACGTCAGGCGCGTCGTTGCGTGATCTGCGCGCGCCACAGGCGCAGTCGCCCTGGGACGCCTAGAGGCGACCCTTGCAGCGCCAAAAGCGAACAGCGCAGCGCAGCTGCCAAAGGCGCGCTTCTCCGAAAGCACCGCCGCCATTGGCCCAGACGAACGACAGCCGGGAAAGAGAGAGAGGCAGACAGGCTGAGCAAAGCAGATATGAAACAGAGAGCGCGATTAAAATTAGGGGGCAAAATTAAACCAGAAATTAGCAAGCGCTTATTTCTGGCGGGCATATTTCCAGCGGGCTTTTTTCCTGGAGGGCTTTTTTCTGGCGGGCTTTTTTCAGCGGGTTTTTTCCGTCTCCCGGGTGAATAGGGATTTTCGGGATGGATTTTTATACGTCGGAATTGCACAAAAATGGTAGTTATTCCGATTCGTCTTAAAATGGACACAAAACGGTTCAAAATGTGATCTAAACGGCATTTCTATGTACCTTCAAGCTGCAAAAGACAAAAAGACGGCGCCGCAGGCATTTTTGCATGACAAATTGGCTTGTAGTTTCAGAAAACTAAAGGCAGTACACCCATTCATAAGTGCCCGCGGCAATTGGGCCAGGGGAGGGGTAAATCGCCAAATTTTTTGGCGGCAGGGGGTGGGTAAATCGGGGATTTCGGGATAGAATTGCACAAAAATGGTAGTTATTCGCCTCAAAATGGACCCCAAACAGTACAAAACGTGATCTAAACGCCATTTCTATGTACCTTTTCGCTGCAAAGTACAGGGTGTATCAAAACTATATGCACCCCCCCTAGGGAAATACTGGTTGGACGGATTTATCTGAAATTTAACATAGATGTAGCCTCAACAAAAATACATGACCAAATTAAATTTCACGCAAATAGAACAACCGAGCGTCGAGATAGGAGCAATCATCCAAGGTACAGTGAAAAATCTTGCTGCTGTGACCACTTCACCGGTTTTTTGAAGAATCAGCAGTGGTGGGCCGACGTCAGATCGTTCGGTGATGGCCAAGTCATGTGGCTCTCTGTTCCAGTGCTCGGTGACCCATCATTCCGATCGCTACAGATTCTGAGGCCTGAGCCACCCAATTTCTGGTGATGAACTGTGCACCTGCGTCGCGTGCATTCGGAAAGTGACTGCAGCCGTTTCATCGAAGAGGCGCACTTGGTCAGTGTCGTTGGCCTTTCGTAAGCGCGACATGGTCCTCGACACTCGTTTAAAACAATTGTTTACCATTCAACGAGAAATTGTTGCCATAAAACACGCAGTAATGTTTCTACGCAAAAACCAACTTTTTTTCACTGTACCTTGGATGATTGCTCCTATCTCGACGTTCGGTTGTTCGATTTGCGTGAAATTTAATTTGGTCATGTATTTTTGTTGGGGCTACATCTACGTTGAATTTCAGCTAAATCCGCCCAACCAGTATTTCCCTAGGGGGGGGGGGTGCATATAGTTTTGATACACCCTGTACAGAAAGACAGCGCCGCAGGCACACTTTTTGCCATTTTTACAGTAAAATTGGTCTGAAGCTCCAGAAAATAAAATCCAGGGGAGGGGTCGTCCCGAAAGTCTTTCTGGATAGGCTCTTCCAGGGGAGGGGTATACCCCCCCCCCCAGCGAGCACCTATGCCCCTATTATACCCCCATCATGGGCACCTATGTGGAGGTTGGTTTGATCGAGGCGAGAACCACGGGAACACCTCGAAAATTGTCTTATTCGAGTAATTGTCCAGGAGTCGTTGGTTTAGACATCTCGACCCCCCCCCCCCAAAAAAAAAATTGGCCAAATCAGCAATAAGATTTAATGTCCAAAATTTTAAACTCACGATCGCTATAGGCGTCGCGTATGGGCTTGCCGAAGTCGTCCAATTCTTCCTCGTAGCCTCAAAACAGTCGCAATTTAACCACTTAAATTAATTAATTAATTAAATCGCCCACCGAGCGTGTAAAGCAGCACTAGCGAGCCAACGCCGCCCATACCGAGCATGACAACCATGGCGGTCACTAGGCTTTTCTTCAGCTTTTCACGTTTTTCTTTCTGCTGCTTCTCATACACATCGTCTTCTATGGTGTCCATCATAAATTCTTTGATCGTCTTGTGGTGCTGCTCGTCGGAGGCTCCTTGTTTCTGAGTAGCCGACCGAAATTGCGTGGAAATTGACAAAAATCTGCTGGATTTCTTTGCGAAATTTAGCGGACGAATTCGGAGATTGCCCGAGAATGCGGCGGTCGACAGCAGACGACGCGCGCACGCGCCGCCGCAGAGCAGGCGGGAGAACACCGTCATTTCTGAGGAAATTTTATTTGAGAATTTCGTTTGGAAATTGAAAATATGTATATCTATACGGAGGCAGAAGTGGGGCGATGTGGCCAATGTCTAAAGGTGGAAGGCAAAGGCGAAACTGCCAAAGGATCAGAAACCGCACTGGGCGCCACCAACGGCCTCTACTTGAAATCTTTTCGACAAATAAAATGTTTCTACCGTCCAGTCCACAGCGCTGAACAGGTACTTCTATGTATTTCTTCATTCATTTTTCTGGAACGCACTATGTAGGTATCGAGGAAAAACAACTATCCACAAATTGTTCGCATTGTTCGCATGTCATATCGAGGGTGAAACATTTGTCCGCGTAACGTTTGATTTGCACGCACGCTTTTCGAGTTTCCAGCTCAAGTAGCTTTTACTTTCGAGTGGCGTTTACAACAGTGATCATTAATCGTAATCAATTGGATCACTCCTTGGGGGTGACGCTCGGTTCTCACTTGGCGGTCGGAGCCTTGGGTTTTCGGAGGGACGTGCGCACGGCTGACTTGACGGACTCCGCGATGCGACCACTGACTGCGTCCTCCATGCTCACGCCGTCCATGCCTGGCGCACCTCCGTACGCTCGACCATGCGCTGAAAGACAGCAATTTCCAGCCTCATTGTTGCTTTAGGGGAGCGTTTGTTCTTGTTGTGATGATGGATGAAGGTCAAGGCTAGGCTCTGCGTCCTGTCTAGAGGCACATTCTAGCCACAAGACCTTCGGAAGAACGCCGTCTGCAATCTAGGGCAGGGGAATATATCTGGGATTGGAGTTGGGAACGCAATGTTGCGACTGACGGGTTGGGGGGGGGAACAATTGAAGCCCCCCTTGGCCCATGGCAAGGAGAGTTTGCTAGGTTGAAACGTGACCCTGGGATACTATTCGAGGATTTACGGTAAGTAAAGCAAGCAATATGGTATGTAAGCAGTATCATTCTCTGTCCATATCCATGGACAAGTTCATTAGCCCACCATAGCCGACGGCGCCGCCCACATGGAAGGTGTTGACGGGCTGGCCGTTGGCCTCGTTGAATCGCCCCAGCATCGTCTCCGTGTCCTCGGTGATGTTCCCGAAGAAGTAGTCGACGTTCATCTCCTTGAACTGGCCGAACAGCTGCTCGGGCGTCCGGCCCCGGGGGTCGGTCGTGTAACTGTCCGACGCGTACGTGTGCATGTCGCAGCCGTGGCCGGGCGCGTCCGCCAGGTGGAAGATCAGCCTTTAAGTGGAGCGGATAAGAGTCTATTTTGAGTGAGTGTACAGCGCAGTGGTAGGGAGTCGCGGCCCTCACCCTCGTAGTCGAGGGTTCGACTCCCGGCACGTTTACTCGGCTACCAAATCCCATTGAGGAAGGGACGAACTGCACATTGCTTCGGTGTTAGGTTCCTCCGGTGTTGAGCGGCCCAAAATCCGTCTCTGGGACGGCCAAACCCTCCCTCGTGGGTGACGATATGTGATAATAACTGCTCGCGCTATTTTTATAGTGCAGCAATAAAACTCAGAATTCTTCAAGAGCACGACATTCTGCCTCGCCATGCCTGGCACCATATTATAGTGCAGGTTCCTGTACAGAAACCTAGAATTTCCAGAAAAAGAATGCCGTTGAAAGGGTGGTCTGAGTCCCTCTTTCGGAGATCTACAACGGTGAACCGCAAGTGTTTTCTCTCGCCGACCTGCATCTGTCGGAGGGTCCCCACTCGAGTCGTGTGGCCCTGGAAAGGCCGCCCATGACGTCCTCGGGTGTGTCGCCACCGCCGCTCGCGTGCGTCGCTGCCACAAAGTCGCGGAAGCGCTCGACGTCGGGCGAAAAGTCCAGCACGCGCAACTGCTCATCCTGCGGGTCCGAAAAGTCCCGGTAGCTGAAAAGTGAGGCAGAAATTTGAAATTGCGCGTCTTTTTAGAGCCAGCCTACGATAGTGATTTCAGGGAGCAACTGTTGTGCTCCCTAAAGATCAGGAGAAAGCGTTACACAGAAGAGGGAGATACGTTACATAGATACTAAAAGATCGGCGTCCACCCCGTCCGTTGCTCAAGCCACTGAAGGACTCTGATTTACTGTTTTCAAGAGCAAAAGTAAATTGCCAATCGCAAGACTGCGGGCGGGATAGGACCAGGAGATTGCTCACCCGACGAACGCGATGCGCAGATCCTGTACGGCGTCGTCTCGCGTCTCGTTGGTGAGGTCGTCGACGATGCCGAAGATGGAGTCGCGGACGCCGGCGATGTAGGGGCCCATACTGCCCGTCACGTCGACCACGAAGCACAGGTCCACCTTGCGCGACCCGATGTTCAGCTTGGACACGTTCACCCGGGCCGCTCCCCCAGAAGAGTCGACACTCGCCTCTTCCAGCACAGCAGTGGCCTGCAAGGGGACTGTGTACCCCCTCCAATTGTACCCCAGGGTCTATTGAAGCGAGGCTTGCCGCAATGGTGCTGGTAATCGCAAGTTCTTAAAATCGGGATGTCAAGAATGGTAGTGGCAACGCATGAGCGCTAAGGTGTCTTTTCGCATTTCACCGTGTGGTACGAAACCTCCAGTAGTGCCCCCCCCCCGGGTAAAGGAGGTTGAACCCATAGTACCCCCGGGCACTATTGGAGGATGTACTCTATTCCTTACGCTGCATAGGACTTCTAGCGTGGGGCACAAACCCACTAGGGTCAGTTTGAGTGCACTCTTCTCTTCCCTTCGCGTAAAACGACACTTTGCTTGGACAGTAACAGCTTAGCCGTCTGTCTCGGTCACTCTTTTACTGTACGTACATGTACTACAGTACCTCGTCCGCTGCGTGTCTCTTCATCCTGCTCGGTGGTCCGGTAGCAACGGCGGGAGCCTCGTCGACCATCTCTGCCTCAGGCATGGGCATCATGGGACCGGGACGCCCAGGGTACGTGCGCCTGCGGCTGTCGATCCATTCTTCCGTGTAGGTCCGATTGCAGGACTGCGGGTTCACGCGCTGACCCGGCAACCCCTGCAACGGACAGAGTATAGACGGATTTTGTGATTATCCAGTATACTGTTTTTTAGCAATTCAAGTGAAAGCATTTCTAGTCTCGACAGCCTATAGATAACGAATGATCACTAGGCATGTGGCGTAGCTAAGACATAGGTAACTCAGTAATCCGATGTACTGAAAATCGAAATTGAAGACTTTCGGTGAATTTCCGATCTTTTTTTTTTGGTTCGATAATTGCCGAACCATTATTCTAAGTAAGTAGGTAAGAACCAAACCCAAAAAAAAACTATTATTTTTTGTGCTAAGTTTCGGTTTGTACACGCAGCGTGCACCTACTGTCCAGATGACAAGGTAAAATACAACGGTACTTACAGGAGGACGGACTGGCAGGATTTCGGGCATTCCTCGGGATCTCCCCGCGCTAGCTGGCACTGTTTCGGTCCCGCTCACGCTGCCTAGCAGCACCGCAGCGCCCAAAAAGACCCGCAATAGAGCAAGTTCGAGACTCATGGCTGACGTGGGCAAATTACTGTCAACTCTCGTCGCAGGATCAAATCGAGTCAACAACGGAGAACGGTGGTGGAAAGAGTGCGCCTGCCACCGTTTATACGCCGCTTCAAGGAACGTGGGCGCCCGCTTGCGAGCCGGTATCCGTTTACCTACGCAGAGCGTAGGAGTATGGTGATCAGTCAGCGAAAACAACGAGCCCCCCCCCCAAAATGCGCAGAAGTCCCCCCCCCCTCGTTCCGCCAAACTATCCGATGCCAAGCCAAAACATTCAGCGTTGTCGGTCGAAACAAACAGTGTCGGGTGTCCGGCGCATCACTGACGCCTGTCAATAGATTTGTGCGGCGCAAACGATAAAGAGCTCGTCAAGCATCAGATAGGTAAGGTATTTAGCAAAAGTCACAAGAAAGACTTTGAACAACCCGCTGCAAGTTTTAGAAGGTAGAGTATCTGGTAATCTTTTAGCAGAACCAACGAACCGTCGTTGTCAAACAATTTGGCTTGGAGCCTAAGCTTCTCAATAGCTTGTGATGTGAGTGATCGCATTCCAACCCATTGCAGCGTTTTTTTTTAATTCTAAGCGTCGGTAATTAACGTCACCTTAGAGCAGACGGCTTGTGCCAAAAGCAAGAGCGCAGCGAGCGACGCAGGCTTCATTCGGATTCGTTCGTTTTTCCCTTCCACTAATCGATATTAGCTTTCTATACCAATCGCAACGTATATGACTTCGGTCGCGACGAACCGTTGAATTTTCAACTTTGAACGGGGCGCGCACGAAAACAGGATACGCGTAGATAGAGGGATTGTGTGCCTCGGGGCAGCTGGATTGTGACTCACTGAATAGTGGCTTGGGCTTCGAAGCGTCAAGGAAAGAAGGGAAAGGCAGGATTCGGAGCGCTCAGGCATTCAGGCAGCGCACGTACGCATTCACGTGTACAGTCGGCGGTATTGGACAGACTGACGGATTTACACGTCCCGGTGTGAAGCCGGTATTGCATGGCGTGACGCGAAGTTCCCGGAATTCCCAGAGGTTCACGCTCTCAGCGCGTCGAACGGGGGTCATAAAATTTCATAGACAAGGCTTCGCTGGGAGCGCAAAGTCATGCGATGCGCCTCTCCTTGAACCACGACGTCATTCTCGGATTGGCGGTCTCGTTCTGGGGAGGGGGATGGAGGGGGCTCGCTGGTGATGATGGGGCGGGTGGGGGTCGCTGCTCAAGGCTTTGCTGATCGGGGCGCTTTGGGACAATCGGCATTGTCGTACAGAGTATTCCTGATTTTGTTTTACAAAAAAAAACTTAATTGTTAGTGGGAATACACTGCCACCAGCATGCACTAGATACTAGGGATGAGCATGGGCCTGAAGATCTCGGCCCAGCCCGGCCCACCAGATAGTCCGGCCCATCCCGGCCCAGCCCACGCGTCAAAAACCAGGCCCAGGCCCGGCCCGGCCCATCCAACTGCTCAAATTCCAGGCCCGGCCCGGCCCGGCCCATCCCAAGAAATAAGTACAGTGGTGCACTAAAATAAGTTGTACATGTACGTACGCCAGTTCGCGTTTTTTCACTACACATACACAGAGAATGGCGCTTCTGGCTTTACAGCTTCCAACCATTTTTTGGCCTCAAGATTGACCGTGTTTGTCAATTGAAGTTGGCCGCTCACAAAGGGTTTGTTGAGAAAAAAAAGGCGCTGCCCATGTCTGATGTATTATCTATCGTCGCCAAGCCAGTGATGTAGAGGCGGCGCCTGGAGGGCGCCGAGCTGGCAGTCGTCACGAGCGCCTTGCTCGCGATGGACGTGAGGCTGGGCTAGCGCCAGATGCTCATGCCTTTTAGTACTACGTCGTCGTCGTCGCTTCACGTCTGTTGTCTGCTCGTCTGTGCCTCACGGTCTAAGGGCCGTGACGACAACGAAAACGGCAACGGCGAAGACGACGGCAACGTCGCGACCAACGCGCTAGATTAACAGTGAGACGACGCCGTCACGACGAACTTTTAGGCGCACTCGCGTCCTTAATGCCTCCTTTCTGCTGAATAGTCGCCGTTACTTACAATATGCATAACATACAATGTAGATTCCTATGTTTCAGCCAGGAACGTCCGGCCCGGCCCGGCCCGGCCCACACCCCCAAAACGAAGGCCCGGCCCGGCCCGGCCCACAGGATGTGCCTGGGATTCCGGCCCAGCCCGGCCCATGGGCCGGGCTGGGCCGGGCCGGGCCGGGCCGGCCCAGCCCATGCTCATCCCTACTATATACCTACGGATGTGCAACCACAGGTCCACCGTCAGCCAGGTACATGCACAACACCGGCCGACTTTTGTCGGTACTTTTTGCGGATCGACGCAAATATCACATTCGTGAGGAGAAAGTCGATGAGTTCCACTAGAGACAGCACACTTGCCCCAAAAAACAGGCCCACGTTGCCTCCGATGTCAGCTGAATTCCAGGAAGAGCAGCTCCACGCAAGGCACGCACGCACGCACGCACGCACGCACGCACGCACGCACGCACGCACGCACGCACGCACGCACGCACGCACGCACGCACGCACGCACGCACGCACGCACGCACGCACGCACGCACGCACGCACGCACGCACGCACGCACGCACGCACGCACGCACGCACGCACGCACGCACGCACGCACGCACGCACGCACGCACGCACGCACGCACGCACGCACGCACGCACGCACGCACGCACGCACGCACGCACGCACGCACGCCAACGCTGAGATAGGACAATTTGCAACTGCAAAGCTCACCCAGCAATCCTGTCCACGTCAAGACGAGCTGCTGGGTTATCGTCTGGGTATAGAAATCTTCAATTCTGACTTCCAGTTCAATCATGTTGTCCCTAAACTGCTGTGTATGTTACATTGCGTGCACTAGATGACCAAGTGTATGTGATGCACCGTATAAAGAAGTCGTCGACGGAGCTGAGTACTTTGCTGTGGTACGAATCCAACTGATCAGCGATGGCTCGCGACGCAGTGATCACCGCAGTGAGGTTGTGAAGGATGCTCATAAAGCCTTCCTCTGTAAATTCTGTGAGCAGACAACTCTGCAGATCACTGAAAATTTTGATGAATCGTGGCCTGTGGTTGTCGAGCTGCCTGCGAGAAGTGTCCGTTGAGGTAGCGACAAAGTCGAACATATTGTCGATCAGCATTTCGGCAGTCACTGTGTCAACGCCACCGCTGAGAAGCAGTGCAAGTTCTGCAGCTGCCTCTCTGACAAACAGGAGAGGGGACACCAAGATGTCATTCAGTACCTGAACACCTTTACCCACACTACTGCAGTATTCACTCGAGTGAACCAACCTTTCCAAAGTGGATGTCAAAGTTTTTAAACAGGGATCTCATGCTCGTAAGAAAACGCTTGCTGTACTGCCCACTTTTGTAGGATTCTAGAACTCGGACGATGGTCTCAAGCTCAATTGTCAGTGTGTCAGTGTTGAAGCGCTTTTTCTGTTGAAAGAATCCACTGAGAAAGATGGCAAGAAGTCGTTTGGTGAGATCCTGGAAGTCCTCCGGACCAAAACTTTTGTTTTCGTTTTCCATTCCATTTCCTTTGCTGTCTGTACGAGTATTATTACTGCTTTGTAGTGTTCTTAAGGCTATATCAGTCGCCAATAGGTATTTCTTAAATTTGGGCAGAAACTTCATCACTTGACTCAAATTCGCTCGAATCACGCTGTAACAGTTGATCTGAAATGCATGTAGACGATGTGTACTGTATGTCGTCAATGGGTCTAAGTGAATATTTTACACAAAGTACCTGATAATCTAAAGCTTCTCCCAAACTGACTAAAGACTTTCTGGCAAGTGGTGCACTGTTCAGGAACTCGTCCTCACTCGCGACATCCGAGTGCATATTGCGAATTCTGTCTATCAGATCAGATGCGAGGTAAACTTTATCCTTCAGAATTGAGGTCTGAAACATCCATTCGCGACTTGACGGTATGTAACATACCTATGTAGACTTGCTCACTAGACTCACCAATTTAGGGTTGCTTGACACGGTGTCAACAGAGCTTCTAGGCATTCGGTAGTGGCTAGCCTTGATTTCATAGGTGAGTGAGGTGCATGCTGGAAGGCAAGCGCTGCCGACGTTCATGTCTGCACCTCTACTGGTTTTGTCGCAGGCCATCCATTCTCCCATTGTGCACACCGAGTTGTCTGGGGCTGTACAATGCAGCAATCACGACAATTTGTTTCTGTATCTGCAGTTGAACAAATCCGACCTGCAGTTGAAGCTGCAAGATGGCAATCACATGATCTTGCCAAGCCACTCAGTTTCTTGTCTACCATGCAGCCATTTCTCGTGTGCACGGTCGAGTTCAACTCTTTGTACGCTGCCACCAAGCGACAGTCTCCACCCTGAGCCTTTGGCAGCCGGACAGTCTAAACATTACAGATCGAACCTATTTGTGAGGTGGCGCTGTTCTACTGTTACTCTACCATACCATCGTTTGAGCCAATCGAATTTCATTAAAACCAGGCTGCAGGAAATGAGAAGAAGCAGAGTATATTGAGCTGGGGATTGTGTCTAATACAGGTACAGGTACCTTGTAGGTGCAATTGCATTACCATTATCAATTTATCAGTAAGCATTCAAAGACTTCTGACTGCCACTACAAAAATGTTTCCTAGTCCATACAAATTCAAGACAACATGTTCTGCTAGCTGCTTCGACCACGGAACCTTTTCAGAAATGACAAAGTACCTAGACACAATTCCTCTGCTGGTCATAAACAAAGAGTTTGGCACCCTCTGTCCCATTCAGCAGCCAGCCCTCATATATTTCTGGGTCGAGCAAGACGTTGAATGTTGTGTCTAAAAGCGGAACAATTTGAGCTCTTTGACAGACTTCCTGAGCGAACTAAAATAAAAACACGAAAAACAGCTAAACCTTCGGAAGACATGGACGTTGAAATTTTCCATGGATCAGCAGCGTTTGTATTGATTGCATAGCAGATGATATCGCGATCGGCTTTCCAGTCATATACAAAGAGCTCATCAAAGTCTGCGTATGTGCAAGACTGCCTTTGGTGGCCAGGCTTGGAACATCTGAAGAAGAATTTCTGAAGAAAGGAGTGAGAGAGCT
The DNA here is from genome assembly GCA_030248085.1 of Paralinhomoeus sp. GSCO2_6. Classification (NCBI taxonomy): domain Eukaryota; kingdom Metazoa; phylum Nematoda; class Chromadorea; order Monhysterida; family Linhomoeidae; genus Paralinhomoeus; species Paralinhomoeus sp. GSCO2_6. Next base: position 102,957 of record JASAMY010002945.1, read on the forward strand.
TATTTTTGCTGCTCAACAAGTCAGCAGTGCATAATACTATTGTCCAAAAGTTCTTAGTTCCAACAACAAGCAGAATCTTACTTGAAGAGTGTGGTTGGACTGAGCTTGGCAGCCATCCGCGAGTATATCTCTCTTATAGACCGTTCTTTAATGCTCTTCTGTGTGGTTTTCGAAGGAGAGATTCCAGTTTCAACCATGGTTGACTGGCCATGGTACCAGACGAAGCGATTTGCTTTCAGTGATTCCGGCATGCTCTCATACATCTTTGACACGCTGCAAGATGTCCCATGTAAAGCACCATTCGTTAGTACAACACCCAGCCACAGGCCAGCAACCTGAGTTGAGTCGATGGGCAGATAGCGATCGCTGGAAATGTCATTTGCGTTGGGTAATCAATGTGCACTGACGTCATCGTTTGTTTCTTGAAGTAGACTTGGATTCTGTCTGACAGCTGCAGCGGCATATAAATCAAGCAGCCAAACATGAGCGCAGTCCAAAGAAACCTACTAATACAACCAGTTACTTGTAAACTACAGTCAGAAAGCAGTATAAACCTTTTGATAGAGTGTTTGCCTGAGCCGACGTGTTTGAGTCCATGGATAGTCGATTCTTGTGCAAAAGACGCGACGTTGCTAGTAATTCCATCCATTGGGGCTAGAATCCACACACCCACCTATGCATCTGCAACGAGTTGTACCTGGCACTGACAGGATCGGCAGTGAGCATAAACAGAACGCTGCCATAAAAAATCCATCAGTAAAATTGGCGAGTTCAATTTGCACATTGCAGCCAAAATGATTGATAATGCACTTTCACTAAGCTCGTTCGTTCATTCATGTCTAGGAATTTCTCTAAGCAATAGTTCGTTCGTTATGGGTACGGTGTCACAGTTTTCCTACGTCGCATTTGACATTTAAACGCCTCGCCTGAAATTGTAGCCGCCTCACAATTAGCACCCCCCCCCCCCAAAGGGCTGCGTGTGTATGTGTGTGTGTGATGATTGAACCCACTGGCACTGACTACTACATATGTACATTAGGGATGAGCAATGAGCACATCTCGGCCCGGCCCGGCCCGCCAGATTGCCAGGCCCGTCCCGGCCCGGACCGCACCCTCAGAACGCAGGCCCGGCCCGGCCGGGCCGGCCCGTCCAACTGCTCAATATCGCAGGTCCGGCCCGGCCCGGTCCGCCCCACGAAATAAGTACAGTCACTACAGTGTACAATTTACTGAAATACCGTATGCCAATTCGCGGGATTCGCTAAAGCCCGATTTATAACCCTGGGACACGGACACGGACACGGCAAGGGACACGGACACCCCGATTTATAACCATGGACCTGTCCCCCGGACAGTCCGCGGACACGAGTTGGCCAACTTTTATCTTTTGTCCCCCGGACACCCGTATCCCTTCCTGCATTTGAAATGGCGCGCCTTGTGCAAATCCCGCGCAGCGCTAAGGACGGATATAGGTAAACGGTTTTTAATCCGTTTAACGTCATCGTTTATCCGTTCATCGGCTTTAACGTTGACGTTTTCCGATATTTTAGACAATTTTGACAATTCTAAAACAAGTGTAGGCACTGTACTGTCGTAGCGTTTATGGTTGTGTGTCTTCTTACTCAAAGCTTCAATTTTGAGCTGCATCCGTTGCGAAAAGATCCACGGTTATAAATCGGGGCCGGATATCTGCGTGTCCGTGTCCCTTGCCGTGTCCGTGTCCGTGTCCGTGTCCCATGGTTATAAATCGGGCTTTAACCGACTGGCGCGTCCACCTCTCAGAATCGAAGTTCACAATCATTTTACGGCCTTTGCGCCATTTGAGCGCTAAAGACGACGCGCGCGCGCTAAATACCAAGTCGCTAATACGGTGCAGAATAGTCGCCGATACTTACAATGCATTACATGGGTAGCTATCTACGTTGGCCAGCCAAGAACGTCCGGCCCGGCCCGGCCCGGCCCGCACCCTCAAAACGCAGGCCCGGCCCGGCCCGGCCCGCACTCTCAAAACGCTGGCCCGGCCCGGCCCGGCCTGCAAAACGGGCCTGGAATTCCGGCCCAGTCCGGCCCGCCCGGCCCATGCTCATCCCTAATGTACATACCGGTCGAAGGTGCCCCAGTACTTGTTGATGACGACAGACAAAAAGCTGTGTTCATCGCCGACAATGCTTCACGGGAGGGCTTATAGCATGACGCGCTGTTTGCTCGCTCATTCCGCGCCTTCCGACGTCAGCTCGGCAGTGTGGAGAGTCGGTGTGCAAACAACTACGCTCCAGTCAACACGTGACGTTGTCTGCTATTGTTTTGGGACCTATACCTGGGCAGGGGGTTGCGACGACCGTTCGTGTACAGTGAGCGGGACTGCCGCAACTCAATAATGGCGCGTTGCGTTGCGATCGAGCCTCTCTCGCAGCGCTTGTTGCATACATAAACACGATCGCAAGTTGCGAGAGTCGTAGACAGGCCGCGACAATCGCAAAATCCTGCGGATGGTCAGGAGCATCCGCAAGTGCCGTAAATCCTCCAATAGAAGCCCCCCCCCTCTAATAGTGCCCCCGGGGGCAAGTCATTTTCAAATTCGCGCCAAAATAAAATTTTGAATGCTCCCCAGTTGCATTAAAAGTGCATGCATGGTGTGTAATCATGTGTGCAATACACGTATTTCAATTAAACTTTTAAATTCGGCTACCTGTGTGCATTTTAAAGCATTTCAATGTTAAATTTTGCTGCAAAATTGCGCACAAATCTGACGAAAATAATAGTGCCCCCCTCTTGAGAGACATTGAAACAATAGTGCCCCGGGGGCACTATTGGAGGATTTACGGGTAGTTGCGATTGCGCTCAAAAACTGCGAAAACGCATGTTTTTTTAAGAGAATTCAATGTTTTCGCTGTTTAGTAACCGAGAAAACGCAACGCAAGTGTGGAATATGCATGCAGGAATGTGCATTGAAAGTGTGGAAGTGCATAAATAAATATGATGCAGATAAATATGATATTTGATGGTGCGACACCTTTCCCCCTCCCCGCAATGTCACTTTTTTGATTTCCTCGATTTTCCGAACAAATTTTCAGGGCATTTCAAGGCAACAAATTGCTCGATTTTCAGGGCAATTCGCGCGCAACCGACTTTTTTTTCCTCACCAACTGCGTACACCTATGTACATTTCAAACCTTCCAAATAACGCCTTCCGAGTACAGATTGCACGCAATTTGCTACTTGGAAGTTTTTTGGCAGCTGCTGCAGGGGGCGAGAGCGGAGAATAGAACGAATTTTTGTTTTTCCTTAATAATAGTGGTTTCGCTGAGCACTGAGGTGGCGCTGTCGAGCTGACCGGTCATCGCGTCGAGGCTTCTTTCGAATTGTTTTCTACCGTACCGACAAAAATACCCGTTCAAAAGAGGGTGTAGGCGCGCAATTAAAAAAAGACTGACGGATAGTCCAGCAGCAGCAGCGGCAGATACTCCGGGTCCGAGTCCGTGCCCGGGTCCGAGTCCGGCGGCTGTAAATTCAAGCGCCATGTGTAAGCGAGTAAATCCCACTTGCATTATAAAGCGACACAAATCAAGCGGTAGTTACGCGGTGTTATATACAGCTACAGCCATTACTAAATGTCATTTCAGCTACTCTAAACTGTTGATCAAATAAGGAACGCAATACAACTCCAATAGTGCCCCGGGCCCCTGGTAAAGAGAGGTTGAAAGCATAGTGCCCGCAGGGGCACTATTGGAGGATTTACGGCGCCTTTCGAATTCCATCTAGCGCACCTGTTCCTACTGTACAAATCGCATGAACACTTTGCATAGGTGTCCTCATAGCAACGTTGCATGTCACACGACCTAGGTATGTACGCTCACAAGCTAGAACACGCATCACAGTGCACAATTGTTTGTCTTGGAATCAGGCTGGGACCGTCGTTTCAGCAGCAGCAGCAGCACAGTCGCTTGCAGAGCGACCTCTGTTGCTGCTGGTTCATGCCCAGCCCTCGGGCGCCCAGGATCGACTCTGCCCTTCTAGAGAATTCCAGGAAGATCTCTTCCAGCGTGGTCTGCGAAAGCGAGTAGTCGATAAGGTCCAACTCCCTGGCTAGCTGGTCCACCTACAAGCGGAACTGTGCGTAATTACGCGTACGCCGTGACGCTCGACTGGCTAAAGACGAAGTTCTGCTTGTCCAAACGTTTTTGTCAAATAACCCACTATGTAATCTGCCATTAGTCATCCTTGTCTCACACTATTCATCAAAACAATTGTACAGCAAGCGCTTAAACGTTTCCAAATGCATTGAAAAGAACCTGAGTGTCAATAAGCTACGATAAAGCAGTCAATCGGTGTTTAGTTCTGTAATCTCTTTTATATTATTTATATTGTTATAATTATCGTTATTATTTTTTTAAGATTGTCCAAGTGTTACATAGTATCAAATTGGCGCGGCTTTCCAGGGTTATGCCAAAATTTTTTGTTTGGTGGTGTGATAACCTAGCGTCTTCACAACGAACCTTTGAGAACATGCGAGACCAGCTGGCGTCCATGACTTGACCATCAGCGCCCTCTTTTGGAAGATGGTAAGAGAACTGCACCATGAAGTTCTCCTGCAAATGTTTCAAGGCGCAAATAAAACTTGAGCAATAGGTTCAGAATCAATAGTTAGAACTAAGATGATTTAGAATAGAGGAGCAGTGCAAAAAGTTATGAATTGGCACTGTGTACGTACCGTAAACTCTCCAATAGAAGCCCCCTCCATTAGTGCCCCTCCAATAGTAAAGCAAGGTTAAAAGACTAGTGTCCCGGGGGCACTATTGGAAGATTTACGGTACGTACTATCACTACTGGAGGCTCCAGTAGGCACGTACCTTTAGTATGGCCAGTGGGAAGTGCCGCAGTACGGCCTGCGTGACGGTGTCTGGGTCGAGCAGCGTCTTGGTCTTCATCTGTAGCGTGAATCCGGTGCCGAACTTGCCCTTGATCCGCTGGTTCGAGCCCATGCACACGAACTGACCCGCGACCATGATCGCCAGTCTCGTGCACAGCTGCTCGCACTCCTCCATGCTACATGTTGGACACTTGGAGCGTTGCACAATTTCAGAAATGCACGCATGTGCGCTTTCTAAATGTGCAGCCGCAGCGTCGTCCAATCAAGTATAGCACCTGTGAGAAGTGAGAACGATTGGCGTTCCGTGTTGCCGCTTGGCCGTCAGCACGTCCCAGATCACCCTCCTGGCCGCAGGGTCCACGCCTGAGAAAGACACATCGGTCCGAATGTCTGCAGCTTCGCAGCGTACTGTGAAAACTCCTTAGATGTAGAGAGAAAACCTTGGAGCAACAATTAAAGCGAATCCAAGTGGACGAGCAACTACGGTTGCGGGACTTTAAGCGGTGCTTGCAATGGACTGTCTTTCGTTAAAACAACCCCAGAGGTACAGTATGTAACGTATGCACTTGAAAGTGTAGGATGCATCAAGTTCACTTCAAACCTGCAGATGGCTCGTCGAGTAGCAGTACATCAGGTTGACCTATTAGAGCCACCGCCAGACTGGTGCGTCGCTTGTTTCCACCACTTAAAAATTGTGCTTTCACACACTATGCATTTTGTTTGTTTTGCTATGCATACTAGCTTTGACAAAGTACCTGTAGTGTGCACCATAAAATGCAAAAAAAGTGTTTTCTTTTTCTGTTTTAATTGCATTATTTAGTCAAACAGACACATGCACAGCTCCAATGGACGCTTGGTGTACTGCTCTGATAGAGACAACCGTGGCTACAAACAACGTTATGATGGTACTGCATAGCAACTTGCATGTTTGCAACGCAAAGTACCTAATGTGTGTTCCTCTCAGTTAGGTAGGTATGCATAACACCTATTCCTAGCCACAGACACAAGGGTTCTCGTTTCCCACCTGTAGGTCTGTATCCTGTTCTTGGCGTACTTCTGGATGCCGACGCTCTTGATGGTCTCCTTGACGGCCTTGCCCACCTGGCCCCAGGGCACGCCTCGGATGTGCGCGTATATGCGCAGCATCTCGCCCGCCGTCAGCTGCTCCAGCAACGCGTCGAACTGCGGACAGTAGCCCACGTGCCTGCCTGCCTGAAGATAGAACACAGCCATATGTCCAGTTACAGTGTACACTGCATGCAATGTTCATAGTCTGTGGATTTTGTTGTTGTTGTTGTTGTTGTTGTCGTCGTCGTTGGATTAGGGCAACGCTATGTAGGAGGCGTCAATCGCCCATATAGCATATCCATCTTCGTGACTCCTTTCCCTCTAGAGTGTGACATTGACTATTGTGTGTGGGTGGCCTAAGGCCTAAGTGCATGGCCTAAGGCCGAAAGGCGTGCTCGATCCGGGAAATTCTGCTGCAGCTTCTTTAGTCGCATTGCTTTCATTTTTTCGATTGACGTGCGCCTATTACATACCTCTCTCCAATTGGCCCTGACGTCGGTGCCTTCGATGAAGACGTCGCCGGCGGAGATGACGTTCTCTCCGGTGAGCATCTGGAAGGTGGAGGTCTTGCCGGCGCCGTTGACGCCCAGCAGGCCGAAGCAGTCGTTCTTGTGCACTCCGAAGTTGATGTCGCGCACCGCGTGGAACTGCCCGTAGTACTTGTGCAGACCCCGGACCAGTACTGGAGCGGAGTTCCGGTCCGCAGTCTGGACTCGGCGAATCTCGTCCTGGACGTCTTCGTCGTCCTGCAGGTTCTGACGAAAGCTGCCCTGAAGAGAGAGCGAGAGTTATAGCTGCGATTAAAGAAAGGAATAGGTGAGAACGTAAATGGTTTGCGTAGTGAGTTATCAACAAGGTTAACACGCCGACGGCCGAAAAAGTTGGAATAGGATCGATTCCGTGGTGGTATTGTTATGATGCAACAGCGACTAAGATAAATGTTTCAACGCTTGGCTTACAAGCCGTTACTGGTATGGAAAGTATGTATGTAGTTACCTTTTGAATGCGTTCCGCGTTCTGATCGCAAGTGAGTCAGTGAGTGAAACGGATCAACCTTTGTACCTACGTAAATTCACCCTCACCTTCGAAACTGGGTGCACCTCCGGTTTGCGACGTCTTCCACTGCAACAGTAGAATATGGTTCGGAACCAGTCGAACTCAATGGCGAAGATCATGAGCCATAGAACAAGTCCCTCCACCAGCATGCCCCAGATAATGATTGAGGTGTCAGTTTTGTTGAACTCCTTCGTTTCTCCACCCTCGGTGCACTTGTAGGGAATGGAAATGGTTGTGTTGTAGAGGTGGTGCAGGGAGCTGGTCAACGCAAAGTTGGGCATCATCAGTGAGGTGAGCTGAGTGATTGCGTTGGTGATGGTGTAGATGTAGCAGGGACTACTGCCCGTTTCGCGGTCCAGCGTTTGATAGGTGATATAAGTTATGAGGATTTGGAGAATGATGGGCATAGCCACTGAAACGCGCGAGATGCTTGCTTAGTTGACACACCTGCGTGCTCGTTGTCTACTGCCATTGCCAAAGTTGGTACCGGGAAAACATATAGGTATTTACCATTTGATTCAAGTCAAGAGGCAACATCCTTAGTCAAGTGTGACTCACTTCCGACGGTAAGCAGAATGAACAGGAGTATGGCGCATTTTGTCGGGGATGTAAACATGAACTGCCAGAGGTAGTTGTAGGGAATGTCGGCCCAAGCGAACAATAGTAAGCCATAGACAAACGACACCCATCTCCCATCTTCGACAAGAAATTCTATTCCAAAAAGAAATAGTGACAGCAGCATCACCATGCCTACGATTGAGTAGAGGAAAAAGTCGAAAATGACGTTTGCAAGCCAGTATATGAGCGGCTTCAGACCAGACATGAACTGAAATGGAAGTTACTACGTATTAAAAGTTCATTGACTGATACTGACCGCATGTATATGCTGACCCACTACTCACTTGCATGTGCTTGACCTTTAGTGCACGTTCGGTGACGAGCACCACGCAGTAGCTGCAGACCACAAAAGCCATGAGAAACGTGAGCGATGAAAAAATTGCATAGATTTTAATGCTCGCCCCACTTGGCCCAATAGTGAACGTAGGCTTGTTGGACACGTTCTGTGCAATATGCAGTGGAAAGCTGGATACGGCCAGTTCAGGTTTCGTCAGCGCGTTGTCGACCAACGCCAGTGCCAATGGTGCGACGTGGTAGTAGGCTCTGTTGAAGATGGACTGGACAGAAAGATTTCCAGATGCTGCACCGTAGTCTGCAGAAATCCCAAGAATAGTCGTAGCATCGATGGCAATTCGACCACGCTCTCGGTACATCTCCAAGATGGAATCGTCAGCAGACTTGTCACTCGGCAGGTCTTTGAATGTCACTGATGATGAGTCAAATTGGGACTTGTACCTAAAATGTGGGAAAGAAATCATTTCAGGGCGCAGTAGTACCGCAGTAGTAGTGTCACCACATGTATAAACGGTTTCCCACATGCATTTGCATACTGTAGACCACAATCTGGAATGACTCACTTCTCAATTAGTTCGTCTGCTTCTTTGCTTCCATCGGATCTCAGCAGTACTGTTGAACCATCCACTTTTGAGGCCCTGAAGTCCAGCTGGCCCCTTTCAATGCTTGAACCAAACTTGGCCGTGACCAGCATAAGGATCAAGACAAATAGTGCAAGCGGCAGCAGCAATTGTGGTATCAATAGTGGCCAGTTTCTCAAAGCGTAGAAAAACCTCTTCTGAAGCATGGCCCACAGTTGCTGGACCCAGAGAATCACCCATGTGCTTCTCTTGAATGTCTCATTGGCCAGTGTGTTATGGTTATTCCGGCCTTGTGGCATGACATCTCGCTGGTGGGCCAGTTCTCCAACTCTAAACATTGCAGTCATGCAACAAATTGAAAAAAATATGTAACAAAAATGTCTTTTAAAAACGGAAACTAACTTCAAGAAAACCTCTTCCATTGTAGTAATCGACACGCCAAAGTGTTCGATCTTCAGTTTGTCCTTGTCTTTTTCCAGTTGGCCAAACATTGGTATGAATCTGAAAGAGAATTGGGATTGCTAAATGAATGCTTGCAACACACCTCTCAAGATCCATATTATCCCTTAAAACAGATGTTTGACCCTCACCCACTTCCTAAATTTAAGCTCATCAATCGTTTCTACTACACCAAATTTCTACACCTTTCTACACTCATTTCTACACTCTTCTACACCAAATTTCTACACCAAATTTCTACACTCATTTCTACACCAAATCGATAGAACCTCCAATTTACCTAAATGTCTTGACCCAAATTCTACATCTGAGAGTGGTGGGACTCAAACATGTTGGCAGCTCAGAAGGGGGTCAACAATTGGCAGCCACAAGAATAAGGCAAACCATATGTTTTTGCGACAGAAAAGTTTGCTCACTTTTCTCTATCTTCAAATGGAATCAAATAGCTGGAGTCCGAATTGCTGGTCCACTCGAGGGAGGCATGTGGGACGTGCTTCTTCACAGCTTCCAACACTGTAGCTGAGCAAGCATTCAACTGTGCTGGATCATCAATGGTTGCAGGAAAAGATGTGGTCAGATGGTAGCCAGTGCCTGAAATGATACTTTATGCTTTGACAGTTGACACTCAGTGCATGTATGTTGGGTCTTCAATTATAGTAATTTTTTGCAACGTCTTAGCCTTAGAAATTCGGCTTATGCAATCCAAATCTTAAGGGCTAATTGAGACTAAGCAGCCTCACCAGTCTGGGTGTGTAGCGTACTATAAATTATCCATAGTGTCCTTCTACAATATTGGATTCTCTTTCAATTGTGCACCACATAGGTAGAACGATGTTGTAATGATAGTGTCCACCTTACTTGTGCTCCACCAAATTGGCCATTTTGACAGCCGCGTATGTGTATGATCACGTATCGTCACGTATGTGTATGTATATATGTACATGTAAGTGGATGTGAGACTGTGTGAGAGTATGTTAGAGTGTACCAATGTGTGCACAGCGTCTTTTTTCCTTAAAAATGGCTTCCACGCGCCTTTTCGCCCACAAAGCTTCCCCATACATCGACACTTCAGGTTCATAAGCCTCCCTATAATTCCCCCCCCCCCCCCTATAATTATACACCCTCCTAGAGCTCGAACGAAACAATTAGCCCCCGGGGGCTAATTATTGGGTTTACAGTACACACTTACCATAATGTCGCTTGAGAAACATGCCACTTCCAGAGCACTGCAGCCTTCCCTTGGCAAGAATGGCTATTCTGTCTCCAAGCAAATCAGCCTCTTCCATGTAATGGGTTGTCAGCAGAATGGTCCTACTGCGCTTCTCTTGCTGTAGCAGCGACCACATTTCATGTCTGCATCGTGGTATATTTTGCTTATGTAACTAGGTACTGATAGACTTGTAAATTTTATGAGTGCTTGAGTACAGATGCCATTACTTGAAATGCTACAATAGTGTCATCATAAAACGAAATGCAAGCTATCCAGCCAAATACAGTACCTGGCTGTTGGGTCCATTCCAGATGTCGGCTCATCCAAAATGACAACCTGAACATGCTCATGATAGTACATTAAGGAAAATTTTGCAGGTGGCTGCAAAAAAGGAGAATATGTGACGCTCCTTTAGGCCCAGTTTGAAAAAACGCGGTATTAAAAGTAGCCACTTCATCAGATGATCAACTTCAGTTTGGACAAACCGTGTATAATCGAACCAAGCGCAGCAACACGTCACATATTCGGTGTTTGTTGTGCTCGCTTGGAACACTGGAAAGGCAGTCCAGGCTGCATGAGGACCGAGGCCTTTCATTCCTTGGACTCAGAGACGAGAGCGGGCCCCTGTCCTTGACTGGACGTCTACAGATGGCAGTTCCGTCCGTCCATACGCACAGGCTAACAGAAGCGGAACAAAAATGAACGAGAATCGAAGATTGAATGTAGGGTATACAATGTACAGTATTGTATGTATACAATGTATGTATTCTTTTGAGTGCCACATTTTAATTTTGAACAACTCGGGCAAACGGCAAGCTATTGACCTGAAATTTTAACTGTAGGTACGCAACACTCTAAGGTTTTGTTGACAACTGGCCCCATGTGAATCCGTTTTGAAACCAGTGCATGGCACTCGTTTGAGTTTGCGTGGTACTGTCCATTCCTGCCTGGTGCTTTAAGCGTGTTGCTTGCATCTCTCTGCTACTCGATGAGTCATTTTTTGGGCAGCCACGATTTCCCATACCACTTTGGAATGCCCTGTATCTGTACTTATCATTGCATGCCGATTTCGAGATGTTTGCTCGAGTTCAAGCAATCATTCCTCACACAGCAAAACGAAAATGACCGAAATATGGCTTAAGATGCAATCGAGTGTAACTCGCGGGTTTCAAAACGGATTCTCACGGGGCCACTTGTCAACAAAACCTTAGAGGGTTGTCTACCTACAGTTAAAATTTCAGGTCAATGGCTTGTCGTTTGCCGGAGTTATTCAAAATTAAAATGTGGTACTCGAAAAAAAAAACCCGGTACTTGGTACTGAAGATCGTGAATTGATGGTGCATATCACTTACTGTAAGGGCAAGCCACATATTAAAAATTTAAGATGGGCAGGGTAGCGAAATTATTTATGCAGAATCTTTGGCTGTGTGCCCGGTCCATCCAAACGATGCCTAATGAATGATGCGCATCGTCAGAGAGATGAAAGAGTTTGTGAGGGTGGATTGATAGTGGTAGTGTTGTGGCTGTGTGCGATGGCTCGCACAATAAACGCCGAATATGTGACGTGTTGCTGCGCTTGGTTCGATTATACACGGTTTGTCCAAACTGAAGTTGATCATCTGATGAAGTGGCTACTTTTAATACCACGTTTTTTCAAACTGGGCCTAAAGGAGCGTCACATATTCTCCTTTTTTGCAGCCACCTGCAAAATTTTCCTTAATACAGTGTTTTTTCGTAAAAGAAAGATTAATCAAAAACTCACGCACGCACACACATACAAACCCACAGCAGCAGACCAGAACGGACGCATGCTCAGTGTTGCACCATAAAGCTTATGAAAAGCGTGTACCACTGTACATATTGTGCGTGCGTGCGTGTGTGCGTGTGTGCGTGCGTGTGTGCGTGCGTGCGTGCGTACGTGCGTGCGTGTGTGCGCGCGCGTGCGTGCGTGCGGGTGTGCAGATGTGTCATTTTCATGTATCAGGGGCTGTAGCGAGCATTCGTCCATAAATATTTTCCCAGCTCAACAAATTACCAAAATTCTGGTAAAAGAACCTAGAAAAGAGACAAAAAATGTGGAATGGAATGGAGACACTGCAGTAAAGCAACGCTGATGGGTTTTCCAAGGGGACACGTGCAAAGGCACAGGCAGGCGTTACTGGGATTCGAACCAGCGACCTCTTGATTTAGGGAACATGTGAAGAAGAAAAGAAGAATGTGCCCAGTAAACCAAAGCTGGCATGTAGCAAGAGTCTCTCCGGCGATTTCATTTTTTTTATGTGGAGCATAGATGCTTGCGAGGTTTCCGTCCAATTGATGCAGGCGCGAGTGGGCGACGAACCAAGAAGCTTGTTATGTAAAGTGGGTCCTGCCATCTCCAAAAACTTCTCGGTAATGCACAAGCGTATGGAAGCGTGTTATGACTTAATCGATTCCCCCTTTGAATGCGCTTCTTTTGAGCTATCACGCGCCAGAATTCGTTCAGGAAATGAAAAATAATGCACGATCATAGTTCCAAATGTTGCCCAAAATGGGGGTGCGCCAAGAGGGTCGAGCTGCGAAACATGGAAATCGGAGCGCTCCCATTCTCGAAAGTGACCTATTCCAGGTCCAGACGAGTAACTTTCATCATTACAGCACAGCTCTGCGACGAACGGTTGAAGCGTCTATAGCTAACAAACTTTTGGAACAAAACACCTAAAAAATGGCCTTTCGAAGAGGGCTGACAGAGACACGGGCATCGGAGCGCTCCCATTTGTCGAAAGTAACCTATTCCAAGTCCGGACGATTAACTTTTGTCATTACAGCACAGCGGTATCACGAACGGTTGAAGCCCCTATAGGTGACACACTTTTTTTGGTCGGATTTGCCGAAATTTTGGTACCCAATATCTCATTATGTGGTGAGAATTTCAAATGTTATGCAAGCGCCCCAGACATTCTTTGTAAAGCTGTTCACGAAAATCAAAAAACATTTGGGGGTTTACTCGGCTTTTTTTCGACTTTTACTCTTGTCGGGTTTTGGCCAAAATAAAACGACTATGTTTCGAAAAATGACCAAATCGGCCATAACTATAGATCCGAAGCACCTAGATAAATTTACCTAGGGGCACAAAATTGCCATCATATACTACGTGCTCACGCCAAGTTTCGTCCCAATCAACAGTAGCGTTCCAGAGCGGCGACCCTAAAAGTGTGTGCAGAACATGAAAAAAAAACACCACTTTTTTGGAACATTTTTGTACAATTTGTCTCAACGCGTTCGAGTACCAAAACGCGGAACAGCTCATTCGATTCCGGTCTATAAGGCGGTTCTTTTGAGCTATCATTCGCCACAATCCGTTCAGGCAATCAAGAGTTATAAGCGACTGAAAATTCTACAAACCGCATTGAGGAAGTGCTCACATATTCGGGTTGTACGCTGCCGCGTACACCCTGATACCGCAGTAGGTACTACACTTGTAGGTACGTCACGATGCAGTATTAACTCTACAAATCGCAGCACACTTTAATTGTACTTAGGATCCATAGTAGAGGTGTACTTTCATATGTATGCACTTTACCAAAACGTTACATATACCTCTGATCCTCCAATAAGTGCTATGCAAAGTGAGAGCTTTCTTTTCTGACCACCAGACAGCACCCTTGAGAAGGTGTCTCCTTTGTCTACCAGATTCACTTTTGTTAACAAAGTTTCCATTTCCTGAGAACTGAAGTGTCGACCTTTCAGCTGAAATAGTTTTCTTTTTGGCTTCATGCAGTTCATGAATGTTGTATATTATTTTTGCTTTTTTCACTAGACTTGCTGACCTTGCAGAAGAACTTGAGGTGCTCTCTGACAGTTAGATCAGGAATGTGGACGTTCTGTTGAGGGCACAGTCCCAGCATTACACGAATTTTACTCATGCCTGTGTTGATGTCGAAACCATCAATCACAGCTGTCCCACCGCTGGTAGGAGTCAGTCCTGCAAAGAAAACAAGGTGGAAGACAACAAGTTGATTGGATACATGTTTGAAGAAGCTCAATCACACCGCAGAGCATGGAGAATGTTGTGCTCTTGCCAGCACCATTGTGTCCCAGAAGTGCAGTCACTTGGCCTGGAAATGCCTTGAAACTGAGGTGATCCACCGCTGGAGGTGGCTCAGATTCCTTTGCACCAGTCTAAAACATTGATCATTCATATACTGATGACTGTGCTGTGCTCATAGTCTGCCACTACATAAACATTTTAGAGTTTCTGCAAATGCACTGCCACATCCAATATTCGTCACTTTCTAATTGTAATTTCAACATTAAAGTCGACATTGCAAGTGTAACAGTTACACCACATTGTTAGATAGTTGTGGACATGTACAAGTTGTTGCATGTTGCATGTATCCCACCAAAAATCCACTGATCTTCTTGAAAATCTTGCTTCTCCACCTCGCCTCCCAGTATTTGGTGAGGTTAGAAACCAATATCTTTGGCTGCAGGGATGGTGGGTCTGCTTCCACTCTTGGTCCACTGCCCATGCCGTTTTCTTCAGCTCCACCATCGTTAAAGTCTGGGTCACTATCCACTCGACGAGGACACCAGTAGGATGGCTGAAGTGATTGAATTGTGAACAACTGTAACACATTGTTTGATTAAAGAATTGTATCAGTCTTGTATGACTACCTATATGTCTGACTGTGTGACTGTCAACAAGGTGTCATTTTTGCTGACAGCCTAATAATGATACTGTTTTGGAAACAGACACAATAAAAATAAAATTGTGTGTCGAGAAACACTGTTTATGGTTTGAACAGACTAGCCGCTTCGAACTCAGGACTCCTGCTTGCAAAGTGCTCCAAAGTGGTCCAACATCAATTTGTCTCATGAAATAAAATAACGTTGAGAATAAATGAGATTAAAGCCAAAGGAAGTCAACCAATGCAACCAATGCAACCAATGCACTTGTGCAATGCAGGAAAACATTTCACCTTTTTTGTTGTAATGCTTTATTCTTGCGTCATTACATCTCCAGTCATTACATTCGATACTAAAAATTAGGCACTATACCATCTTGAGCAGACACACCATAAATCCCATATAGGCAGTGGGCTAATTGTTTTAATCAGCCCTTCAGAGTCAGCTAATAATAATTGGCTTTTTTGTAATCTGCATGGTTGCTCACATATGTTCATGCACCTTGATCTGCAGGCGCAAGGCCTTTGGACCTCGTCTAAGCTAGGATCGCGATCCGACGCTTCGGATTCCATTCCAGCTCGCCGTGGGCGGGCGGTTTTCGGCGGGCTTCGGCTTGTGTCTTCCTTACGTGGTTTTTTTGGCAAAGCACAATTGTTGCGTCCGCATCCGCAGCGTCCGAAACCTAAGTGAAGCCTAAGCCTAAGCGAAGCATGAGCCTAAGCCAAATCAAAGCCAAAGCATAAGCCTAAGCAAAGTCTGGACTAAGCCTGAGCAAAGCCTAAAATTAAGAAAGTTTTCATCGGACGCAGCAGCGGACGCGGACGCACGCATCAATTGTTTTCAGCCGTTTTCTTTATCGGGGAAATCCAAGTTCATTGGGCCATTGGACCGGGCAAAACGCACCACAATATTTCATTTATTGCGTTTAATGCGTCGACGATCAGTGCTCAACGCCAAGAAAAACTAAACCAACGCACCACTAAAACGCTAACACATACACGCGCATGCGTGCGTGCGCCCACTCGCGAGTCCGTGCGTGCATGAGTGCGCGTGCGTGCGTGGGTGCGTCCGTGTGTGTGTGCGTGTATGGGTGCGTGCGTGCGATCGAGCGTGCGCGTGCGTGCATGCACGTGTCCATGTCCATGTGCATGCGTGTGCGTGCGAGCGTGCGCGCATGCGTGCGTGCGTGCGTGCGTGCGTGCGCGTGTCCGTGTCCATGTGCGTGTGCGTGCGTGCGTGCGTGCGTGCGTGCGTGCGTGCGTGCGTGTGCGTGCGTGCGTGCGTGCGTGCGTGCGTGCGTGCGTGCGCGTGTCCGTGTCCATGTGCGTGCGTGCGCGTGTCCGTGTCCATGTGCGTGTGCGTGCGTGCGTGCGTGCGTGCGTGCTTGCGTGCGTGCGTGCGTGCGCGTGCGTGCGTGCGTGTGCGTGCGTGCGCGTGTCCATGTCCATGTGCGCGTGCGTGCGTGCGTGCGTGCGTGCGTGCGTGCGCGCGTGCATGAGCGTGTAATACAAGTTTTTATAGCGTTAACACCTGTAAAACAAAGTAAAAAATAACAAAAAGTTCAAAGTTTTTATAGCATAAACACGTGCAAAACAAAAAGTTATAAACAAAAAATTTACAAGTATTTCTATGGCAGACATTTGATCCCAGGACCTTCAGAACAGTAACGGACATCATAACCACTACACCATTGATCTATACGGGACTGTTTTCTAAACACTTCTGATAAGTCAGAAGCGCGCATAAAATGTGCTATATTATCATATAATTTATTTATATTTGCATAGCGCATGGATTACGATAGCTTCAGTAGTGCCACTCTTATTTTGATGGTAAAATGTGCCAAGCAAGCTTCATACAAAATTTCAGCTCAATCCATCCAGCAGAACTCTATGTGCTGCAGACAGAACCCACAAACAGTCATAAGTACTACTGTAGAAAAAGATAATGCTATATCTCGGGATTACGGTGTCGAACTGGAAGGCGGATGTGAGATTCGTGATCACCACGGTCGATTACATATATCCCAAGCAGATTTGACACTGAATTCTCAAATTCAATCAAGCGCAATTTGCATATTCAATGCGTCGTATCTCGTGCTTACGGTATTGCATTGGAAAACGGATGTGATATTCGTGATCAGCACGGTCGATTACATATATCCCAAGCAGATTTGACACTGAATTCTCAAATTCGATAAAACACGTACGCGCAATTTGCATATCTCGCGGATTACGGTAGCTTCAGCGGTGCCACTCTTATTTTGACGGTGAAATGTTGCAAGCAATCTACACACAAAATTTCAGCTCAATCCGTCCAGCACAACTCTCTGGGCAGCGTTGCAGACAAACAAACAAACAAACAAACAAACATTGTGCTTTAGTAATATAGATGTAATGCACATACCTACATGCATCTAGTGCCTGGCATACTGCATTCTTTGTAGATTATCTAGTCTGTAATCTGTATACATAGCATCTCAAGCAAGACAACACGCAACGTCAAGCGACTCACAAATAGGAAGAAGATCAGGCTCTGTGCCACTGCATCGCCTCCTGGGCGGACGGCTTCAATGTAGCCCGTCAGCAACACCAAAATGACAAAGTCCATAAACAAAAGTCCCAGAGAGCCAGCAATTGGAATTGGGTCGTAGAAAGAGTACACTTGAAATGGTACTGACCAGACGTCCAGGAGATCTGAACACTTTGATTTTGTGGCTCTTTCTAGCCAAAATGCGCCCTCGTGCAAAGCCTTTTGACATATGCTGAGTAAAATTAGTATGGTAGCAACTAGCAAGTAGGTACTTGGCGGCTTAGCAAGGCCTTAGCAAGCAGCATATTGTTATTTTAGAGAACCTCTATGCAACATTCACAATGAGGTGTTCGCAAAGCGTCCAAAATATCAACAAGATCTGCTAAATAGGTAAAATGTTTACTTCCATATCATTCATTCACAAAATTGTTTATTTCACTACATTCAAATCAATAGTTTCTAGATTACTCTAAATCCTCCAAGCAGCGCTCCCTCTAATGACCACCCCCCCATCCACCCCCACCCCCTCATTGAACGTCCAGGGTAGAGGGTGGGTTAAAAAAACGAACGCCCACTTTCTAATGAACGCAGAGGGGGGGGGGATGGATACACCCAGTTATGCAATGCTGCCTGTAAGCACTAGTTACCGTAAACCCTATAATTAGCCCCCCAGGGCGATTTTTTTCGTTCGAGCTCTAGGAGGGTGTATAACCCCTTAAGCGTGTCCTCACTCATATGTGAGTACCCTCATGTCCTCATCGTGTCCTCACCATGTCCTCACGATTACCAGTTTTCAAAATGAAAACCCTTCTTTATTTTGTTATTTTATTTTCAAGACCCTTCTTTGTTTTCCAAAAGCTTTTTACAAGGCTAGGAAGATTCTATCAGAAAGTTTAAAAACTAGTATTTTTTTCTCGAAAAAACCACCAAAACTCCTTCTTTGCAGAAGTACATGAAAGGCTGGTTCTACCCACAGAAGGAGTTGTCGGAACAGTTGGCAATGACCACCCTGTGTTGTTATTTGAGAATGACGCACACTGATGGACACAAACAGAAAACTGATTGCACAATCAGTTTTCTAGAAAATTGTATATTCCTAACCAGTTACATAAACTTATTACTGAACCAAGAAGACTGATTAGTATTTCTGTTTCTTCAAACTTTCGTTTCAGAAGGGATTTGCAAAATTGGCTGCAAACCAGTCAAATGCTTGCAGGACAACTGCACTGATGTACCAACGTCTAGAATAGTGGTGCATCTTTGTATGTGCACACAGCTGGTCACGAAACAGTAAACTAGTCTAGTAAACTGAAAAACCCATCTAAGGAAGCTTACGTACTGCAAGTTGACTCCTCCCACTTGAGCATTGAATTGCTTGGCAACAGCAGGCTGCACCAATCTTACCCAGTTTCTTCTGTGGAACCTTCTTTGGTGGTGGAGCAGCTTCTGTGTCTGCAGTGTCTGAGTCAGACACTTCGGACACATCGTTGACAATGTCATCGGTGTCGGTGCTGCTTGAACATACGCATTTTCAACTTCTTCATCGTCCAAATCGCTGCAGACAGTATTATTGTTTTTAGAATGGTCTATAGGAATGTGGTCTAGCTCCACTTCGGCGTTTGACGTCGAAGGTCGTTTCGCCATCAAGTGAAAAGACCACACTCTGCAAAACTACGTGCTACATACAGAATGGTCTGCAACTGAGATATATCGGGTTTGGACCACAAGCACACAAGGCAAAGCAAAGCTTAACGGTTTACTCCACGACCAAGTTTGCAGTTTACGGCCAAGACGCACCTGTGACTGTAAAAGTCCTGCATGTAGCCCACCAGGATGGTTGACAGCTGACGAATGTCAGCAAACTTCCCAGACTTCGAGATGCGCACATCAAAAAGATGGACCAGTTTATCGTTCTGAGGAAGAGTTTCATATTTTAAAAGCCACTTAAGTATGTTGCAGCAAATGTCAATGGCTTGAAGCTGCCGTACGTGCACGGCGTCTGGCGCGTTGCAAGCTGCTTTTGACCAGGCTGACTGAAGAGAGTCTCTTGGAAAGTGTAAACAGAGACTGCTTTGTTTGAAGTCTATTCGGTGTGAACTCGCGTGAGCGCCTATATAAAAATGGTGTCATGAGAAACCCCTTCTTGAGAAGAAATACCCTTCTCGCACCTACCAATCTATCTACGTTGCTGTATCCAACAGCTTCTTGATCACCATACTCTGCCAGCAGCTTCTGTATGGCATCAAATGCTGTGTCAGCCTGAGACAACACTGACTGCCTCGAGAAGTCATCAACGACTGGTTTGGGAGGGCCAGCATCTGTAGCAGCAGTTGCTACACCAGCAGTAACATCTCAAAATCGGTAAAAATGGGGACGCACAGATTCGCGATGGAATGGTTTTGTCATCTTCTATCACAAGAACGAGTTTTAAAATTTGAGGCGCCCAAAATACCAATAAAGAAGGGTATATCAGCGAAAAAACACCGTGGAACGACTTGCGTAATTCCTGCCAATTGACACTTGTACTTCTCCAGAACCGTTCTTCAGTTTTCAAGTGGGACGCACAGATGCGCGATGGAACGGTTTCGTCAGCTTCTACCACAAGAAGGGTTTTTAGATTTTGAGACGCCCAAAATACCAATAAAGAAGGGTATATCGGCGAAAAACCACCGCAGACCGACTTTTTTGAGGACACGATGAGGACAGGATGAGGTCACGGGCCCAACTGAGGACACGCGGTTGGGGATAATTCGAGGGGGGGGGGCTAAGTATCGGGGGGGCTTATAGCCCCTAAAGGTTGACTTCACTTGACTTCATGACTTCAACGTGACTTCATCGTGACTTCACCAAACTCGATCCGCAGTGGTTTTGGACCAACAGATCCGTATTTATTGGTTTTCGAAATCTCACAAATTTTGAAAACCGTTCCAAGGGCAGAAGCTTCCTGTGATCGTCCTGTGAAAGTGATGTGCCCACTGCTGAAAAACCGGTTTTGAATATAGAAGGGTTTGCTCGCATTTGTTTGTCACACGGCATCATGAACTAGTGCACCATTCTAGTTGATTGGCGCACAGGTCACATCACACTGATTTGAATGCGAGCGGACGTTTGCAACAGTTGAACGTGCACCATTCAGTTTGACGAAAAGAAGCTGTGTGAGATTGACTCGCAGAAGCAGGTTGCGTGTTAAACCGTTCTGCGATTGCGACGGCTTACGTTGTCTTCAAATGTTTCGATTACCGTATCAGTGGCTTGAATAACAAGGGCAACCTTCCCGATTTGCATGTACATTACATGTGACTTTACTGAACGTTGTTTCGTTGTTTTGAATTTTGAAGAGATTGCTGAATCTAAGGTGTGCAATGCACGGAACGTTCTTAAGCATTTGTCTAAAGTGCTGAACATTTTCAGGGTCGGTCTGGGCTTGTACAGATTATCAAAGGGAAACCGAGAGGTGAAGGGTTGAAATACTATGATATCTGTTGCCCAAGAACTGGCTACATCTACGCAGCAATGCGTCACTCAAAAACCCACGTTCGATTCCAAGAAGTTTGGGGACGCATTGTTGCAATATGCTATAAGCTTTTGGCTGGAGATAAAGAATTGAGTCTCAGAAGCTTCCTCGACCAAGGATACTATGTATGTTTTTTTGGATTTAGCATTTAAAATATGTACTTTTATTTTATCTAGCACAGCTTTCAGATATACACGGATCGATATTACACTACTGTACATCTAAACTATGCCATGGTGCTACGCCACACCTACTTTTGTGGGACATCGCGTCGTGAGCAGAGAAGCTTCTTGCCAGCCGAAATTATGGGTGCACCCAAAGGCTCGAATGATCCTACCATGGTAAAACGTCTGAAGAGAGGAGACACACAGAAAATGATCAGTTCTTATGGTTAGCCTCAGTTTTGTGTTTGTCAAACACATCTGTATACCATTCTATTGCAGGTGAGACAGTTGCTGTTACCTGGAAGGATGCAGCAACTGTCACGTTCCTGACATCACAAGCTGAGGTTTTCACCGACACAACTGTTTGTTTTCGGAAAGGGAAAACGAACAGTGGAACTGTTTACCGGTTGCGCTTGGCACAACCGGCTGTGGCTAAACAGTTCAACATGCACATGGGCAGAGTCGACTTGCAGTACGTGAGCCTTCTAAAAATCCTTCCGCGTTCCATATTCTAAAACATTCAATGTTTGTATTCAGTGACCAGCTGTGCACTCACACCAAGATGCACCACAAGTCTCGTCGCTGGTATGTGAGTGCAGTGGTGCTGCAAGCCTTTGACTGGTTTGCAGCAAATTCTGCTGTGCTATACAAGCAGTTTACTGATGAGAAATTTGCTAATTCAATGGCAAAACGGGTTATCAGCTCTGAACTCTTGTCTTTTGCGAGTCATCTGGAGGCTAATCAAAGTGCATCGAAGGCGAAACAGCTCAGTGTACCAAAACCGCCTAATCAGATGGTCCGATATGGCAGAAGTGCCTACCGCCCAACACCACAACGAGTCGATTGGTGAAGGGGTTGCGTCCGAAAAAACTGGGTCACTACCCAAGGGAGAGCGAAGTGGGTTAACCACATCAACAAGAATGTTTAACCAGTGCAAGATGCATCCGTTCAGGTTCGCAGAGAGTGTCAAGGGCACCGCCAGCGAGTGCAAACTCGCATTTACTGCTCTATTTGTGAAGTCTATCTGTGTGTCTCGGGAGGCTGTTTCGAGCGGTTCCACAAACTGGAACAGTACTTGTTTCATGACCCGCACCTTCCACTCGGACAGATCATTCACCACAAACAGAAGTACTAACCATCTACAAACTAGAAACTTGATCAGTAGAATCTTCTTAGGCTCGTTCTTTCTCTGTACATTTTCTCTGATTTGTCTTTCGTGCAGTGATATCCACAGGGTCTTTGTGTGTCTCTGAAAACTCGTTCCGTGACTAGAAGAACGATCTAGCTCATTTCCCTGCAGAACGATTCTCATTTTCGACAGAATGATCCACATTGGTTTTCGAAACTACTAAAATCGCCACTTTTTGTGTTTTTAGCAGAACGGTTTTGAATTTTTAAAGAAGCTTCTTTAGTGTAAAGAAGGAGTACGCAAAAAAAAAATTCTCGAAATACCGGTTTTCATTTTGAATATCGATATTTTTGAAGTCACGGTGAGGTCACGGTGAGGTCATTGAAGCCACTCACATATGAGGAGGTCAACCTTTAGGGGATAAACTGGAAGTGTCGATGAGTGGGAAGATGTGTGGGCAAAAAGGCGCGTGGAGGCGATTTTTAAGGGAAAAAGGCGCTGTGCACACACGTTGGTACACTCTAACACACTCTCACACAGTCTCACATGCACATACATGTACATACATACACATACGCGACCATACATACACCCAGACATGGAAACGTGTGCGTTTTAGACGATGGTCCATTTAGGGAGGGGGTGTAATTATAGGGGGGGGGCTTATTAACTCAAAGTGGTCTTGGGAGGGTGTATTATTATAGGGGGGGGGGGCTAATTATAGGGGGGCTAATTATAGGGTTTACGGTAGCGATTGTTTAGGCTGCAGAAGGCGATTTGCACAAAAAACCAAACAGGTAATTTTCAAGTTCAGCTCACGATTATTGGGTCTTCTCAGCATTGTTGCAACGCCAACGTTGAGTGGTTGAGTTTATGAGCGCACCACCCCCCCCCCCCCCTCCCGATGAACGCCCCCTCCCATGCAATAAACGCTTAGCTTAGGCGGTGGGTTGCAAAAATGAGCGCGCAGAGCGTTTATTGGAGGATTTATGGTAAATGTGACGTTCTCAAATTTGCCCCTCCCCAACGTCCAAGCAGAGTACAGAAACAGTGTATCTGGGGCAACCAAGGGGGCAAAAGATACCAAAGCCGATCGGTGCAAAAAAAACGACTCAGTACTACAGCAGTGGCGTAGCCAGGCCCGGTTTCAACACGTGATGAAACTTCATGATCATGGATAATGAATATTATGACTATTACTTCAACTGTAATGCATTTCGGTTTCAGCACCGAATTGGGGTTGGAGTAATGAACTTTACAATCGTGCCAAGACCTGAAGCTAAAATCGCGTCAGGACCCAAGCACGCTTTTAAAGTTTCGAGTAAAAATATGTAAGTTTATTTTTGTCTGAAAAAAATGTCGGCTAGTGAACGCATGACAGAGGCCCAACGACACGTTTTTACCGGACAAATAATAAAACTCGGCTTGCGCGGATTTGCTCAGCCCGTTTGAGTACTCCAACACGAGACAGCCTCAACACGGTTCTTCGTAATTCGCTGTCGTACCGTCGCCGCGCTGCCGCGACGCGAGACGAGTCGAAGCGAGCCCGCCTGTCGACAAACGCCCGCGGTCGCCGAGGCCGCCGACGAGTCGAAAGCCCGCCGGCCGACAAACGGCCGCGGTCGCCGAGGCCGCCGATGAGTCGAAGCGAGCCTACAGCGGCTGTCGGCACCGGCAATCAGAATCTTTACTGAAAATTCCCTTCTTGAAAAAATGCGGTGCAACCGAAAAAGATTAGCTTTGGGCTCGTCTGTCTCATCTTTGGCATTAGAAAATGTTATTTCAAGGTTGCTTTTGTTCAATTTTAAGCGATTTTAGCCATTTCATAAAGGTTCATCACAAAAATTTCGAGTGATAAAACGGGCCATTGTAACGTTTTATTACTCCATTACCACTAATATTGCGCATCACTTGCTGAAACGGGCCAGTGATGTGCCCTTTTGGAACTACTGTAGGCCAGTCATAGTAATAGTAATAGTAATAGTCATAGTAATAGATGGCGCTGAAACCGGAACGTGGAAAATCATGATTATCATTACTCAATTGGCAAGTTCATGACGTGTTGAAATCGGGCCCAGGACTTGATTTCGGGGGGGGGGGGGGGAAGTCCAATTTCGGCCAAATTCTCAATTTTGCAACAGGGGGGACCCTGTCGAATTTTTTGGACATTGTGCCATTTCGGCTGGGGAAGCTTTAGACACTCTCTCATCCAATCTGTTTACACGCTTGCGCTCGTTTGTCTGACTACATTAACACCAAAACGTTAGCAATGTTGTCAAACTGGTCGATTTCCGTGCTCAACATAGCGCCGCAGGCAAATTTTTTAGAGTAGGGTAACGAACTTTCACGGTTTTTAATGCAAAACAATGCGCCGCAGGCGAAAATTTGGCTCTTTAGTGTCGTTTTCATCATTATTTGCATTGAAATTGAGAAAAATGCCCAGATTGGCACTTTTGCAACAGCGGGTACCAAGTTAAAAAAATTTAACTTCGGAGAATTTCGGGGGGGGGAAGCTTCCCCCCCTTCCCCCCCCCCTTGGCTACGCCACTGTACTATATGTACGACTGCACCATTAACAAATGTACCTTCTTGAACGAACATGGCGAGCACGTCCAACGTGTGCAGGAAGGCATAGTTGAAGTCGACGTGATACAGGACGCGCAGCCAGACGTTCGTGTCTATTGGGATCACTTTGGGAATGACGAATGCGCCGACGCTCAGGCCGATCCAGCCGACAAACGTGAGAATAGTAACCGCGTTCGCTGCAAGACGCGCACAAGTTATGCAAACGAATGTACACTTAAACGTATCCAACGTATACTCAATGTGTGTAATGAATGTGATACAGGAATTTAAAGTCACTTCAACTACTCAGGTGAGTTGAGCTGCTGAGAGTTGCGTGCATGTTCGCTTTCAGTGCCATGATCAAATGGACGCATGAAATTGTGCATGTGTGCACCGTGAGGAAATTCTTGCACACGAAACATTCAGTGATAAATATGCTCGATTAAAACGACTGCTGAAGCCACGTACGCGACTGGAAGAGCGTGGACATGAAGAAGGCGTAGTAGATCACGCATGCCATGTAGACCATGCAAGTGAGTCCGTAGAAAATAAAGTAGAAGAAGTGCCCTGACATAATGAAGACAATCACGCTGGCCCATCCCAAGAGGATGCTCAGCTTGATGTAGTTGGTGACGTAGTGGGCGAGCCACTGCGTCGCGTTGCTCAGACCCATCACTTTCATGTACTCCTAGAAAAGCGTTGCTCTCACGCACGCACGCACGCACGCACGCACGCACGCACGCACGCACGCACGATCATAGGTTGGTATACGTATAGGAACCAGCAAAGACACTCCTTCCTCACTGACTTGGCCAAGGAAGTGAGCAGATACGTACAAATCAAACCCGTTGAAACAACATCTCAGCGACGCACCTTGATGCCGGACTGTTTCTCGACGACGATAGTCCTCGCCATGTACATGGTGCTGATCATGAGGGCGAAAACGACCGTGTACTGGATGAAGCCGACAGTGCCCCACCACAAGGGCCGACCGCCGGGCCGGTGCCCGCCTTCTATCCCACTACTAATGAAGAGATAGGGCATGGACTTCAGGACCACGTTTGCCTAGAGCTTTGCAGGATGGCGCTACTATTTGAGGGGGACGCTATTGGAAGTCTTCTGCGCACCGGTGGCCGGTCGTCCAGACTGTTGGTCAGGCCCTGCTGCAGGCTGCTGAAGCCCCGCTCCAGGTAGCTGGTCGGAGTGGTGCCAAAGCCCACAGAACGGGCCACGTCTGGATTGCGACCTTTGTAAAAGTCCCGACTGTACTTCGTGGGATCGGATGGCCCGGAGAAGAACTCGTCTATTTCGTCCCAGATGTAACGGCCTTTGTCTAGCAAGCGAATGATGAACTTCACGGAGTCGGCGTCAGCCGACCGCTCGACGACGATGCCGCCTAGATGAGTGTGAAACACTGATAGGGTGGGTGGGGAAGGGTTCAATTCGAAATTGCGTTGCGGCATCGAGTACAGTACATTCCATACTAATCATCACTCAAGCCTGGAGCTACTTTGGAGTCATGCACACTACTATACCACTGAGAATTGCTGTGCCAGTAAAAGGATCTGTCGTCCACATGTACAGTACGTACGTACGTGTGGACGACGACGTGTGGACGCCTACGGTACATACATATACAGTCCACTATATTTGCCCTCCTCTTTAGGGTGGAGTTACTGTATGCTGTAAATTGTTTCAGTGAGTGGGCTAATTGTGGGCTGGGTCTTCTAAACAGGGAATTTACAACGCGCGTACGTAGGTACGCCGAGCCAATTACCTTACCTATGTAGCCTGTAGTGCAGACTGCTTTGTCGATCCAGCGGAGGTTGTAGAAATGGTAGCCGTAACCTTCGTCCTCGACTGTTGCATAGACGTCTCGGAGCCTGGCCTCTAACGCTTGCTTGGTTTCCACGCCTGTTCACAATTGGTACATCTAGCAGTGGTATATGTATATTGTATACATTGTATGTAGTTGCAGTTGTGTTCAGAATCAGTTGCGTACAGTACTAGGTATACGCGTATAATGCTTTTGGAGAAGTTTCAATGCTCGTATGTAACTAAGGGCACTGCATGTAATGCTGCGGTTAGTTTAGTTTAGGTGTTAAGTCTGGTTGAATAGCGCGATTTGAGGACTACTTGTTTATGTTCTTTTGCCTGCGAACTCATATAAATTAGTTGCGAACAAGCTAAATAGGAGGATTTGAATGGAAGGGCGAGACAGCGTGTACCTTCCATCTGGATGCGTCCCTCGAACCGCTCTTCAAGCTTGGCCATCAGTCTCCTCTCATATTGCCCATTCGGGGCGAACACTAGCTTCGGCGTCACTCCAATGTCGTCATAACAATATTCTTCCTTGTCGTCTGGACGAACATAACGTTCGTTGACGCCCGGGATAGGCCGGGATGGATGCTTGTTGTGCTCGCTGTCATTGACCAGTCGTTTCATGTATCTCGCCATCTCGAGCTCTCGCTCCAGCTTGCGAAGGTTGCCCAGTGAGCCATCGATGGGCACTTGGGGAAAAGTCGTGTCGTACTGCCAGTGAGATTGAAACAGGTCATCGCGCGCGCACGCAGGACGTAAACGAGTATTAGCATTGGCTGTACACTTGTTGTCATGTCATGACGCTGTTGAATGTCATGGATCATTGCGCAAGTGCGGATGCGTGCAGATACGGTACCTCAGCTCGTTTATTGTGCATGCTTTCAGTGCACTAGAAAGTATTAGTCAACCGCGTATATTGTTATGTCAGCACTATCCAAGAGATAACCATGCATCAAATCTGTTAAGTGGAATTATGCCCCGCAACACATGCGAAGCTATAATGTAGGCGCGGGGCTATGTACCAACGCCATGGAGCAAAACCAACAAGAACATTGAACAATGCATTCTACTTTCTAGAACCACATTATGTACTCAGAGTGGTGCTATTAGTATTGTCTCTGCAGTCTGCACACAACTTTACATTAGAGGGTATTAAAGCTGCATGAATCCACACGCACCCAAGTCACGGCAGAAACTGAGCTCGTTCCGAACATCCACAAGATGAATGGAAGGCTGATGACGAGCAGCGGCAGGACGATTTCGGCCATCGACCACCACTTAGAGCGCCATTGCATCAGCGCGTTCTTCCACATCAACAGCAGAAACTGACGGAAGTTGAACATGGCTTTTGCTTGGATTCAGTGTAGGGACACGCTTGACAACAAGGGGACTGCCCTTTGTGTGTTGCTTGCAAGGAGCTGCTTCGCTCCTTTTTCGTCAGCCGGGCCACGCGTTCTCGAATTTCTGGGCTTGTCAGCGCGACGACGACACTATATATTTGGGTGTGTCGCTATGTCGCTTGGCGTGCGCAGCAGCTATGCGTCCCTTGCCACAAAGCACTCAGGCTCCGCGCAAGGCTCTGTTGACAGAGCATGCGACAGGCACTTTTACGGCCCTGCAGATAACGAGCGCTTGCGCACTTGAGGGTTGGTCCGCCGAACGTGTGACGCACGGGGCTTGCGAAAGAAATGCGGCGCTTCTCTGTCCACATCTGCTCCGAAATCACCCAGCGACTTGCGTCATGCAAAGAAGAACGATTCAAGACAGCTGACTCAGCGACGTTGACTCAGCTGACTTGGAAAGCAATCTCTTGGGTCAACACTGACTGGTCTAGTGCTCGTTCGGAATGTCCCCACGAGGGTGAACCGCGTCGTTCCTAGTTCGAACTTTCAAAGCATGCTGATGCACAGCACACGCATGTGTCTGTGCCGCACGCCTCTCTGCGTTGCGGGCACTCGCTGCATTTGTGTAGCGAATAAACTGTTACTAATGTGAATTTTCAGGGGTGCCTCTGTGTTGAAACAATCGGTACATCGTACTTACGGTACTATATACTGTAGTACGGTGTACGCAGTCCCAAATCGCGCTCTTGGTGGATAAATGTAACATAGCTGATGCAAACAGCTGCGCAAACAGCTGCGGCTGTTTGGCCAGTTGGGCTAAGGCGTTGGCTCCAAACCGCAAAATGCGGAGGTCAATCCTCAGCGTGGCAAGACTGCCAAATAACAGTAACCCCCTTGGGCAAGAGGCTCACGCCAAAACTGTGCCCCCTGATCGCTGTCCAGGCTGCTTGCAAACTCAGCGCTTCTGCAGTGCGCGTGACTAATACATGATGAGCAATTTACTCAGCAAATTGCGTGTAGAGTGCACCTTCCATAATATCCGTGTGCCTAGTGTGCGCTTATCGCGCCCGTGAAAAAAGATTCCCAGTGGGGGGGGGGGGGGCGAGCTTGAGTTGTTTACAATTAGCTACTTTATAGTCATTCAGTCCTACATCTAGCTGGTCTATGTGTACTCAGGTTAAACTTCGAGGGAACTACATAGACAGATTGTTGGGCTGGGCGTAGTTCATTCTTCTCGACACCTTGGGGAGTGAGTGTGGTGACTCATGCGAATGAGATTTGCACAATGTACAGCGATTCTGCTGCTAACGGGCCATAAACATGTCCCAAACGTGAATCGGAGCGTAACAGAACCCGCTTCGTCAAGCATACTGCCGATTCCGCACTGCGGTTGTCATGCAACAAACGCAGTGTTTAGAAAATGCGTCAAGAGGTTCACATACAAGAGCAAAACGCCGACCCACCCAGTGATCAAGGTCTACTGTCACAGAAATACAGAGTCAAGCGTCGAGTCGGATCGGTGCATCAAATGCATACAAGCACGAACAGTAACTGTATACAACGTGAGCACCGCGGAGTGGTCCAGGAACTATGTATAACAAGATAATAGCGAGAAATTGGTGAGACCCACAAACGGGAAGTGGAACGCAATAGTGGCTGTGGCAACACACATTGAAAGGCAATCTAAAAGTGCTGCATCGCAATCGCTCGCTCTCTGACCTTGCGTTCCAACTCACTCCTATGGTCCACGCTAACGACGTATTGGCTGTAGTGAGCTTGGTAGAGCCAACACGCCAGCAGCCATCCAAGCAAAGCGACCAACGCTAACAGTAGCAAGATGCAGCCAATATAAATGAGCACTTTCCGAGTGTTAGTTCCAGAGTTTGGCCGACCAGGGGACGCTTCTGTTGGAGTGCTTGAGAGGTTGAACAGCACTGAGCTCTGTGGATCAGTCTCCAACTTGGCTGTGACAGTGTGTGTAGAATGCGCTGACGTTGATGTAGCCGTTGCTGACAGTGTTGGCCTTGTCGATGAAGTGACTGTGGATCCCTCTGTTGTCATTGTTGACAGCGTGATTGCTACAAGCGTAGGTGGTGAACTCGTCGCTGATGATGATGATGGAGCGTTTGTTGCCGCAGCAGTACTAGTGGCAACAGGTGTTGTTTCATTGTTGTTCATTGTTGTGGTAATCGTTGTGGTCGTCATCATAGTGGTCGTCATGGCTGTGATGGTCATCGTTGTCGTTATCACCATTGGCGCCGTCATAGATGCGATGGCCACCGTCTTCGTCGTCCACTTTGTCGTTGCGATTGTCATCAACGGCGTCGTCATCATCGTTGTTGTCGTCGTCGTTGTCATTGTCGTTATCATTTCACTTGCTGCTTCTACAGACGAAAGTGAAATACTCCATTGTAGACAAGTAGTAGTGTGTTGTGCAGTGTACATAGATATGTATAGGTGTAAATTATCCGATAATGGTAGGTTGTATGCCCTAGTGCAGTCAAAACTCAAACACAAAATACTTATTGTACATAAAATACAACCATTTCTAACGCCATCTGCGGGAGGGATCATTACTAGGAGAGGGGCTTATAATTTCGTATGGCGTTTGGGAAGGGCTTTACCATAGGGGCGGGGCTGTCATGATTCATAATTATCATTTGGGTGGGCGGCTTGTACATTATAGAGTGTACATTGTATGGATGCTCATTATGTAATGTTCTCATAAATCAACGTGTTGTTGCTTGTGCACCTGGTGTAGAAGATCCAATATAATGTTGAGTGTTTCCATAAGTGTTGCAGAGAGAACTGCTGCAGCAGCAATAGCCATAGTCATAGGTGTTTGTGTCATCACAGCGCTTCTTGGTTGGGTCACAAGCTTTGCACCCCCTCATAAATAACTGAGAACCCAATATCATGACATAACACCCATTTTGATGTGTCGAGCAAGCAGACTTGCCAATGTCCTTGTAAAACTTGGTAGCGAAACACTCGAGTCCAAAGCATTGCGTGAACAGAATGCTGAAGAGCATGGTCAAGAACATGCAGCTCACCATGTTTCTCATGTTTCTTTCTTTCTTTGTTGAGCACAGACCAGGGTAATTTGCTGACTGGAACCTTGTAGTACCACTGCAGTTAAAAACAGCACCGCTGGGCGTTGGCCAAACAGGATGAATCGCTGCTCCGCTCCAAGATGATGATTTGACGGACTTCCTAGGCAGCAGCACTCTTGGAAAATATGTTTTGCACAATAGCAATCAACATGGCGGTTTGTGGTAACGCCCTATGCAGCATGCTGAATGTATTGTTGTGGTTTGATTTACTAGAGGCGCATGCGGCCTTTGGCCGCCATGTGTATGTTAAGGAATAAAGCAACTGATTTTGCATATGATGGTCGACATGATCATGCTGTGCAAGCAGGTGCGCGATGGGCGTTCACCCTGTTGACTGTTGGTGGCGCCAAATTTCACTCCTGCTCTGTTGATCACTATGGGCATTCACCCCGTTGACAGTTGGTGGCGCCAAATTCACTGCTGCTCTGTTGATCGTGATGGGCGTTCACCCCGTTGACAGTTGGTGGCGCCAAATTCACTGCTGCTCTGTTGATCGTGATGGGCGTTCACCCCGTTGACAGTTGGTGGCGCCAAATTCACTGCTGCTCTGTTGATCGTGATGGGCGTTCACCCTGTTGACAGTTGGTGGCGCCGAATTTGCTGCTGCTCTGTTGATCGTGATGGGCGTTCACCCCGTTGACAGTTGGTGGTGCCAAATTCACTGCTGCTCTGTTGATCGTGATGGGCGTTCACCCCGTTGACAGTTGGTGGCGCCAAATTCACTGCTGCTCTGTTGATCGTGATGGGCGTTCACCCTGTTGACAGAAATTGGCCCAAATTCTGTGCTCCTCTGTGCGAGCGTATGTGCGTGCGTGCGAGCGTACGTGCGTGCGTGCGTGCGTGCGGTTGGCCCAAATTCTGTGCTCCTCTGTGCGAGCGTATGTGCGTGCGTGCGTACGTGCGACCGTGCGTGCGTGCGTGAGTGTGTGCGTGCATGCGTGCGAGCGTGCGTGCGTGCGTGTACGTGCGTCGTGCGTGCGTGCGTGTACGTATGTTTCGACATAAGCCTGTGCGTGCATGCATGCATGTATATATATCCATATATCCATATATATGTACATATGTAGATATAGATATAGATATATAGATATGTAGATATATAGATACCTATGTAGATATAGATGTAGATACCATGTAGATATATATCGTGAGTGCATGCGTGCGTGCCAATGCGCGCGCGCGTGCGTGCGTGCTTGCATGCGTTGCCACACATACAGTGCTCGTGACGTCTAGCAAAGTCATTTGATATGCAATTCATCAATGCACAGTTTATTTTCCATTTTCCAATTACGCAAGATACAATGTTCCACACTTACAGTATTTTTTTTCAAAAAGCAGTTGGGGCTTTCACCCACTCCCCGAAGGGAGGCACTTGCCCCATCTAGTTCAGCGTTGCTGCTTTTAGCAGTGACCTGCTGCCAAAAGGTGTCAACTGACCACGCAACATCACCCATGTGGGTGAAATTGCGTAATTGTGAATTGGCATAATTTGCATAATTTTCATTTGCATAATTATGCGGGAGCATGTGCAAATGACTCGTGACGTCGAGGCGAGTCTTTTGATGTGCAATTCACCCATGTGCAATTCGTTTGGTAGTGTTAATCTGTGCTGCAAACTTTGAAAATGCGCCATAACTACGGTATAAATTTGCATATCAAAAATCGACCTTGCCCATGACCATCTCGGGGTCGCGAGCATTCGATCGAGCCATCGCGCGTCCACGTACGTCAAGCGGTTCGCGAGTTTACTCGAAGCATACAAACAAACAAACAAACAAACACACATACACACACGTACGCAAGGCGCATTTGTAAGTACAGGGTGGGCCACCGTAAACTTCGGACGTTTGATCGCTAATCTCTCAAGCGTTCCTGAATGGATTTTGTTGAAATTTTGAGCACTAATGCAGAGAGGTCTAACTTAGAGCCACGACAAGTTTCAGTTTATTCCACCCACAAAATCATCTGTTATGGTCTACTGTAGACAACGAGTCAATTATCAAAGTGCCAACCATGGTCCATGACTATCAACACTCTTGGCGCACCACTTGGCTACAGATCGGCGAATCTTGGAGTTCAGCGCAGCGTCAACGTGTTCAAAGCAAACGCGCTCTCAATGGCTTCTTTGAACTGTTCAACAGAATTTTGCGACTGGGCATTTACGATATCTTTCACGATGCACCAGATGGAGAAGTCGACAGGACTGAGATCTGGCAATCTAGGGGGCCATTCAATCGGTCCCTTTTGACTAACCAAATGGTTGGGAAAGGCCTGATCCAGCCAGCTGCTGATGTTATGCGGCTAAGTACCTTCTGTAACCGTTATGTAGCTAAGTGGTGCGCCAAGAGTGTTGATAGTGATGGTTGGCACTTTAAAAATTGACTTCTTCTCTATGGTAGGCCATAACAAATGATTGGGACGGTCGAATAAACTGAAATTTGTCATGGATCTAAGCTCGACCTCTCTGCATAAGTGCTCAAAATTTCAACAAAATCCATACAGGAACGCTTGAGAAATTAGCAATCAAACATCCGAAGTTTACGATGGCCCACCCTGTAGATTGCTCTACTCATGCCTGTTTTACGCATGCACGCACGCACATAGTTGTATACATCACGTTTATGCATGACACACACGCTCGTGTTTCTCCGTCCTCTCTAACCGAATTTCGTGCCTACCTACTAGGGATGAGCATGAGCAGGCCCGTTTTGCGGACCGGGCCGGGCCGGGCCTGCGTTTTGAGGGTGCGGGCCGGGCCGCGCCGGACGTTCCTGGCTGGCCAACGTAGATAGCTACCTATGTAATGCATTGTAAGTATCGACGACTATTCTGCACCGTATTAGCAACTTTGTATTCTATGACGCGCGTCTTTCGCGCTCAAATGGTGCAACGGCCGTAAAATGGTTGTGAACTGCGATTCTGAGAGGTGGATGCGCCATTCCGTTAAGTAAATCCCGCAAATTGGCATACGGTATTTCAGTAAATTGTACACTGTAGTGACTGTACTTATTTTGTGGGGCGGGCCGGTCCGGGCCTGCGATATTGAGCAGTTGGACGGACCGGGCCGGGCCGGGCCTGCGATATTGACCAGTTGGACGGGCCGGGCCGGGCCGGGCCGGGCCTGCATTTTGAGGGTGCGGGCCGGGCCGGGACGGGCCGGACTATCTGGCGGGGTGCGGCGGCGTTCATAGTCGCGCTTGCAGAGCCGAGCAGAGCCATGGTAAGCCGCGTTTCGCCATCCCATCGTCTCATTGGGAAGTTATGGAAGGTATTCCGCGCTAACAGACGCAAGACAAGAAGGCGGGGTGGGTGACCCTCGAGGGACTCGCAG
Source organism: Paralinhomoeus sp. GSCO2_6 (assembly GCA_030248085.1). NCBI lineage: Eukaryota > Metazoa > Nematoda > Chromadorea > Monhysterida > Linhomoeidae > Paralinhomoeus > Paralinhomoeus sp. GSCO2_6. The sequence goes on from JASAMY010002945.1 coordinate 137,293, forward strand.
ACAGATGGTTAGGTTGCTGTGCTTCGCTTTATGCCTGCCTTGTAATGTCGTTCACCGTGCTTCGACAAATAAAAACAAAAACAAAAAATACAAAACAAACAGACTGACTCGCAGACAACTTACCTACCATCCTACCATCAGCACCACCACTCCACCAAAGGGCCGCGTCTTGCAATCGCAAATTGTCTGTACACTTTCAAATGTTGGCGCCCCTTACTTACCGACGCCGCCTCCGACGGGCGCCGCGGCGCGGTCGACGCGCACGAACATGGTCGAAGGCGGTCCGCAGAGAGCGTCGGCGAGGCTGTGCAGCTGCCGACTGTGCGCGGCCAGCACCAGGCGGTTGCAGTCGAGCAGGCGCTCGCCCTGTAACGTTCTTCGGTCGTCGTACGGCGGGAGGGGGGAGGGTGGGGACGCACGTTGCAGTTGACGACGAGGTCGGCAAAGCTGCCGTCAACGTAGAAGGCCTTGACGGCCTCGACGAGTCGCTTCGCGTGCACGGCGTCCTCGACGACGTCTCGGCGCTGCTGAGCAGGTCGAAGGGCGTCGCGCAGCCCAGCCGCTCCGCCGCCTCCAGCAGCGCACCGCCAACGCCCCGGCCGGTCCCCGCCGACGCCTCGTTGGCGGCGCCTCCCGTGTAGAAGTAGTCGACGACCAGACAGAGCTCGTTCGCGCCCACGCCCGTCCTCTTGGAGTCGACGTCCAGCTCGGCCACCGCCGCGCCCTCCACCTCGCCGCCTCGAAGTGGCTACTGAATGCCGCCGCGACGGACAGCAGTCGGCGACGGCAGAGAGTCGTCTCGCACCGGTCAGCAGGCGGCAACAGCATCTCCACTATTCGGCAGTCGGCGATCGCACTGCCAGCGGTATGTGTGCGCGCCTGCCGTGTCCTACCGCGCTTTCCCGAACCCCGCATTTTTAAAAATGTTCTACGTTCAGCATCAGCAGCAATACAATCAAAAATTATCCACCCGAAGGGGGGAGAGGGGGGTCTCTCCCCCTCCTGTCAGCTCAGATTGGGAGTGGGGGAGAGTTCAGGGGGAGAAGAAGGAAAGAAGAACGAGCACAGAAGACAAAGTGGGCAGACTTTAACGTTTTCCTTTGGATTAAGGCACTCAAAAGCGTAAAAATTTTCGCCTGCGGCGTTGTGGATCTATTGCAACTCATTATTGTTGTTGAAATAGTACAAACAATTCAAAAGCCAATGCCAGGGCAGGGCCAGAACAGGGCATGAACTTGACTGTTTCAGATAAACTGCGATAGAAAAATTTGACCTTCTCCCGCCTCTGTCTAGTGTAATTATCCGCACTGTGTTGTGCCACCACACTGCACTTTTTATTACAGTAAACCATTCAAAAGTGGAAAGCAGAAAGTAGAAATCATAGAAAAAAAATTTACTAACAGCCGAAAAAACCGGCGCAAACGCAGTACACCTACACTGAGCGCGTCCGCTATTGGGTCCATTCCATTGTAAAGGCGTTTGTTGTGGGGTGGAGTGGACGAACAGACAGACAGGGACAGACAGACAGACAGACAGCAGGGGACTGAACCCCGCGCGTGCGCTCTCCCTCCCACTCCACTCCACTCGTCCCCTTCCTGCCTATCTACCCGACCCGTCCTCCCCAAGCGAGGTGCCGTTTACGTATAGGGTTTGTAAAGTCGCCGCCATAGTTTACGTATAGGTGTTTGAAAAAATTCGCCTACCGAGCGGCCACCTGCGAGTGGTGTAGCCAGGGGAGGGCAGAGGGGCGCTGGCCCCTACCAAAATTTCAGAGACCTGATTTTTTTCCAGAGGGCGCACCCTTACAACGACATTTACCGATTAGTACCAATTAGACAGAAAAAAGTTTGCTTGTAGCGCTGTTTCTGAGCAAAATAGGTATTTTGAGGCCTCTAAAGGAAATATTGCTGCAAAATTTGCAAATAATTGTCTGCGGCGCAAGTTTTCTTCAAGCAAAGGAAGTACTTTGAGGCTTCTAAACACCATATTACAGAATTGGCAAAAAAATTTGCCTGTGGCGCTGTTTTTTTGGGCAATGATCAATTTTTCAAATCAATTTTTTTAATTTTTCAAGATCAATTCTTATTGCTCTAGTGTCTAAGATGCGTTTTTTGTGTCGAATTAGCACAACGCTTTCCTGCAGCTCTGCCAAATTCCCCGAAAATAATTTTTGAGTGCCCTCAAAAATATATTTTCTTGCCCCTCCCAAAACCAAATCCTGGCTACGCCAACGCCACTGCCACTGGCCGCTCCAGCTGTGCGCGTGGCGATTGGACGCGCAGATTGCCAGCATCTCCAGTGGCGCAGCAGCGTACGACTCAGTCTCAGGCTTTTCTTCTCTCTGACTGAATTCCGCCCAAAGGCCAATCCGCCCAGAGTTGCACCAACAGAGGCCCATCAGAGCCATGGTAAGCCGCGTTGGCTCATCGTCTCATTCGGAAGTGAGAAGATAGTTCACGCTTTCAGGCGCAATACAGGAAGGCGGGGTGGGTGACTCTCGACGGAGCTTTGCAGACTGTCACTGTCAACTGGACCATCAACAACTATCGGTCCCTCTACCAAAGGGCCGCGTCTTGTACTTGCAATTTTCCGTAAACCTTCTAGTATTGCCCTTATTCTGGTGGCACAATACATTTGCGTTTCTGTAATATATGGGGAAATTGTTTGCACCATATATATCGTAAACATGTGAGAATCAAGAATTTTATAACATGTTCCCGATCCCATGTCGAAAATGGGTTGGCATTGGGCAGGCTTGGATAAAAAATTCTCAATTTTTTAAATGAAAACAAATAAGCAATTTTTTATTAAATGTTCTCATAGAACTTTTGGACGTCAAATCAATGTTGCAGAAAAAACACATCCAGGCTGCTACTAAGCAGGTATTTAAAGTTTAAAGCACTAAAACTGTCGCTTTTGCCTTTGCTAGCACTTGAACAATTTTGACAAGGTTGGTTTTATTAATTAAAAAAAGTTATTTCCAGTTTTTTTTACTTTTCTAATATTTTCGCCCAAGGCTGGCATTGCATCCACATAGGTATCCTGACCACCCCCCCCCCCCCCCCCCGCGGGGAAATTACATGTGCGCCACTGGGATAACATGCTCACTTTCTATTAAGGAAAAATTTGCAGTCAGCTGCAAAAAATGGAGAATATGTGACTTCCCTAGACTAGAGTTCAACCTGACAAAAAAAATAGTAAAAGAGCAATGCATTGAAGTCCATTTTGAAAAACGATTGTATAAGAGCATTGCAGTGGAATCCTTTTAAAAAAGACTGTACAGCATACAATGGGTGTAAACCATTGATTTACCTGTCACATATTATTCAGCGTTTTTAGCGCTCACCACATGATGTCATTCGACATAGACACATACGATGCACAATTTACATAGCAGACACACGCACGCATGTACGCACTCACACACAGGCACACATGTACAGAGACACTGATATGGGTTGTGTTTTGTTTATAGCATCACACTTACTGTACGTACAAACGTTTTGCAAAGCGATCCTAAATCAAATATGTTGCAAAATATGGTAGCCAAAATGCGAAGTACAGTGCTTTGTTTTTGCGACAATTCAGGCCTTGCGCTTGCTTCAGCTTAGACCGTTGCTTAGGCTTAATTTTAGGCATTGTTTTAGCACCATGCCTAAGTTATACAATTTGATTTGCTATGAAAATCAGCAATTACTTTTTGAAGCAGCGTTGAAATTACTGTACCATACCATACCATACCATATGAAGAATGGAGTTGCACAGTTCGTTGTCAGTTGTATGTGCAATATAATATGGGCAGTGCATTGCTTTGTTACATACAGCTTAGCAACAGTTGTCTTGCCAGAATGGGCCACAGTCTGAAATGAACTTGGTCTTACACCATTGCATCAATGGTTTATGGCTTCATGCAGTCTAAGGGTTGTCCAAATAAAACAAGAACAAACAAACCATGAAGTGGATCGTGCTAAAAATGCTGAATATGTGACAGGTAAATCGATGTTACATACCCATTGTATGTTGTACAGTCTTTTTTAAGGGGACTAGAGGCGCGCGCGGCCTTTGGCCGCCATGTGTATGTTAAGGAATAAAGCAACTGATTTTGCATATGATGGTCGACATGATCATGCTGTGCAAGCAGGTGCGTGATGGGCGTTCACCCTGTTGACTGTTGGTGGCGCCAAAATTCACTCCTGCTCTGTTGATCACTATGGGCATTCACCCCGTTGACAGTTGGTGGCGCCAAATTCACTACTGCTCTGTTGATCGTGATGGGCATTCACCCCGTTGACAGTTGGTGGCGCCAAATTCACTGCTGCTCTGTTGATCGTGATGGGCGTTCACCCCGTTGACAGTTGGTGGCGCCAAATTCACTGCTGCTCTGTTGATCATGATGGGCGTTCACCCCGTTGACAGTTGGTGGCGCCATTCACTGCTGCTCTGTTGATCGTGATGGGCATTTACCCCGTTGACAGTTGGTGGTACCAAATTCACTGCTGCTCTGTTGATCGTGATGGGCGTTCACCCCGTTGACAGTTGGTGGCGCCAAATTCGCTGCTGCTCTGTTGATCGTGATGGGCGTTCACCCCGTTGACAGTTGGTGGCGCCAAATTCACTGCTGCTCTGTTGATCGTGATGGGCGTTCACCCTGTTGACAGAAATTGGCCCAAATTCTGTGCTCCTCTGTGCGAGCGTAGCGTATGTGCGTGCGTGCGTACGTGCGACTGTGCGTGCGTGCGTGCGTACGTGCGTGCGTGCGAGCGTGCGTGCGTGCGTTCGTGCGTGCGTGTACGTGCGTCGTGCGTGCGTGCGTGCGTGCGTGTACGTATGTTTCGACATAAGCCTGTGCGTGCGTGCATGCATGTATATATATACATATATCCATATATATGTAGATATGTATATATATAATATATATATATATATATATATAAAATATATATATCTATATTACTAAAGCACAATGTTTGTCTGTCTGTGTGTGTGTGTGTGTGTCTGCAACGCAGCCCAGAGAGTTGTGCTGGATGGATTGAGCTGAAATTTTGCATGAAGCTGCCTTGGCACATTTCACCGTCAAAATAAGAGTGGCACTTCTGAAACTACCGTAATCCGTGAGTTATGCAGATTTCGCATACGTGTTTGATCGAATTTGAGAATTCAGTGTCAATTCTGCTTGGGATATACGTAATCGACCGTGCTGATCACGAATATCACATCCGTTTTCCAGTGCGATACCGTAATCGCGAGATACGATGCATTGAATATGCAAATTGCGTTTGATCGAATTTGAGAATTCAGTGTCAAATCTGCTTGGGATATATGTAATCGACCGTGGTGATCACGAATCTGGCATTCGTTTTCCAATCTGCTACAGTAATGACAAGATATAGCATTATCCTTTTCTACAGTAGTATGACTGTTTGTGGGTTCTGTCTGCAATGCAGCACAGAGTTCTGCCGGATGGATTGAGCTTGGCTGAAATTTTGTATGAAGCTTGCTTGGTACGTTTTACCATCAAAATAAGAGTGGCACTACTGAAGCTATCATAATCCATGCGTTATGCAAATATATGCGATAATGCAGCACATTTTATGCGTGCTTCTGACTTATCAGACGTGTTTAGAAAGCAGTTCTGTACAGATGAATGGTGTAATGGTTATGATGTCCGTTACTTTTCTGGAGGTCCTGGGATCAAACCTTTGCCATAAAAATACTTGTAACTTTTTTGTTTTGCACGTGTTTATGCTATAAATACTTCGAACTTATTATTATTTTTTTTACTTTGTTTTACAGGTGTTACCGCTAAAAAAAACTTGTATTACACGCACATGCACGTACGCACGCACGCGCGCGCGCACGCACGCACGCACGCACGCACGCACGCACGCACGCACGCACACGCACATGGACACAGACACGCGCGTTTTTATTGGCGTTGAGCACTGATCGTCGACACATTAAACGTAATAAATGAAATATTGTGGTGCGTTTCGCCCGGTCCAGTGGCCCAATGAACTTGGATTTCCCCGAAAAAGAAAACGGCTGAAACAATTGATGCGCCCGCGTCCGCTGCTGCGTCCGATGAAAACTTTCTTAATTTTAGGCTTTGCTTAGGCTTAGTCCAGACTTTGCTTAGGCTTATGCTTAGGCTTTGATTTGGCTTAGGCTTATGCTTCGCTTAGGCTTAGGCTTAGGCTTCGCTTAGGTTTCGGACGCAGCGGACGCGGACGAAACAATTGTGTTTTGCCAAAAAAAGACGACGTAAGGAAGACACAAGCCCAAGCCCGCCGAAAACCGCCGAAAACACGGCGGGGTGGAATGGAATCGGAAGCGTCGGACCGCGATCGTAGCTTAGACCAGGTCCATAGGCCTAGCGCCTGCAGATCAAGGTGCATGAACATATGTGAGCAACCATGCAGATTACAAAAAAAGCCAATTATTAGCTGACTCTGAAGGGGTGATTAAAACAATTACCCCACTGCCTATATGGGATTTATGGTGTATCTGCTCAAGATGGTATAGTGCCTAATTTTACTATCGAATGTAATGACTGGAGATGTGATGACGCAAGAATAAAGCGTTACAACAAATATGGTGAAATGTTTTTTTGTATTGCAGAAGTGCATCGGTTGCATTGGTTGACTTTCTTTGTATTTTTCTGCAGCACTTTACAGATTCGTCATTGTTGTTTTTAAACTGAGCATTAACAGCATGATTTTATGACACATTGTATTGATGATGAGTCACTACTGAGGACATGAAAATATTGATACTGAATCACTTCTGACCACGTTTTTGATGATGAATGACAAATGACAAAAGAGATGAAAGGTTTCTCAGATATAGCAACAATCTCTGCCTATTCTCGCCCCCAACCCCCCATTGGTCATTGAGCTACTCGACCTTTAGGGGCCTCTGGGCAATAAACTATTTTCGGGCTCTCCCATTCTCTCCAGCCCCCCTCCCCCCCCCCCCCCTTGCATCGGTTCATGGTGTTTTGTGTGCGCGTTTTGTGCGTGTTTCGGATTGTTCGTGTTAGGTTGTGAGAGCAAAACGCTTTTGAACATACAACACATACAAACAGACACACCGAAAAGCCTATGCTCTCCCCCCCCCCCTGCCACATAGCATCACCACAGAAAATAAAACAAAACTTCTGCAAATGAGTCTCAGCGCATGTCTCCAATTTACGTCGTGGGCGTGTTGATATGAAATATATTTAAAACAGAGTGGGTGCTACAAGCAATTCTTTAGTATTCATGCAAATGCGTTGGTTGACATGCATTGGCTTTGGTTGACATGCATTCCAACAATTTGCAGTTTCATCATTGCAGTCATTCATCATTGTACAAGTGCGTATTCTCAACATTATTTTATTTCATGAGACAAATTGATGTTGAACCACTTTGGAGCACTTTGCAAGCAGGAGTCCTGAGTTGAAGCGGCTAGTATATATATATATATATATATCGTGAGTGCATGCGTGCGTGCCAATGCGCGCGCGTGCGTGCTTGTATGCATGCGTTGCCACACATACAGTGCTCGTGACGTCTAGCCGAGTCGTTTGATATGCAAATCATCAATACGCAGTTTATTTTCCATTTTCCAATTACACAAGATACAATGTTACACATTTACAGTATTTTTTCAAAAAACCGTTGGGGCTTTCACCCACTCCCCGAGGGGAGGCACTTCGCCCAGCTAGTTGAGCGGTGGCGCTTTTAGCAGTGACCTGCTGCCAAAAGGTGTCAACTGACCACGCAACATCACCCATGTGGGTGAAATTGCGAAATTGTGAATTGGCATAATTTGCATAATTTTCATTTGCATAATTATGCGGGAGCATGTGCAAATGACTCGTGACGTCGAGGCGAGTCTTTTGATATGCAATTCATCCATGTGCAATTCGTTTGGTAGTGTTAATCTGTGCTGCAAACTTTGAAAATGCGCCATAACTACGGTATAAATTTGCATATCAAAAATCGACCTTGCCCATGACCATCTCGAGGTCGGGAGCATTCGATCGAGCTATCGCGCGTCCACGTATGTCAAGCGGTTCGCGAGTTTACCTCTTGCCCACACACATACATACATACATACACGTGCGCGCGGCGCATTTGTAAGGGGATTCCACTGCAATGCTCTTATACAATCGTTTTTCAAAATGGACTTCAGTGCAACACTCATACAATCGTTTTTTAAAATGGACTTCAATGCATTGCTCTTTTACTATTTTTTTTGTCAGGTTGAACTCTAGTCTAGGGAAGTCACATATTCTCCATTTTTTGCAGCTGACTGCAAATTTTTCTTTAATACAGTGCTTTTTCATAAGGCAAAGACACAGACGTAAAACACACCCACCCATGTATGCACGCACCCACATGCAGAGATATAGCAGCAGACCAGCACCCATTGTACCAAAAAACTATAAAAAAGCAGCAGGTGCATGTGTGCGTGCGTGCGTGAGTGCGTGCGTGCATGCGTGCGTCCATGTGTGCATGCGTGCGTGCGTGCGTGCCTGCACTTGCAGTTGTGTTATATTCCTGCGTCGTAGCATAGTGATGTAAAGTATGAAAATGATCGCTATGACTAGGCGGTCAACTTTTGTGTTTTAGCCTAAGTGATCCGACCTGCCGACATCGAGTTTTTTTGTGAAGGAGCCCATTTGATGGTGTGCGTGCGTGCGTGCACATCTGCAGCGCCATATTGGTTTGTCGGAGCGTAGTGGTGTAAAGAATCAAAATGATATACACGTGGAGGTGGTCAACTTTTGTGGTTTAGCCAAAGTGGTCTGAGCTACCAATATCGATATTTATCGATTATCTTGGAAGTGAAAATATTTTGGTGCGTCAGAGCGTGTTGACTTCAAGGAATGAAATGTTCTGCATCGAAGGGCCATCAACTTTATTATTGGTGTTTAGGCCATCCGACCTAACCGCACCAAAATATCGCCATTTCCCACTATCGGTATAATGGGGGGTGGCATTTTGGTGCGTTCAACTTGGTCCATTTGTTGAAAGTAACACAAGTCAGGTCAAGACAACCAACTTTCTCCTTTACAGTGAAGCGCTGCGATGCACCGTTAGAGCGCCTATAGGGCACAAAATTTCGGCCCAAATGTCAAAGGAAAAAAATCGATAATTGGATAACATGGGCAGTTTGTCGACATTGGTACAACCGAGACGGAAATCCTTTGGAGGAAGAATTTGTGATCATGGGTCGCTTACACACGCTGAGTTTCATCTTGATTACCCACGCCACTCACCAGTGGTGCTCCAAAAACTGTGTGGAGAACACGAAGAAAAAAGGCACTAATCAGAGACATTTTTGGACATTTCCCTTTAACGCGCAATAGTTCCGAAACGCGCTGTGGTACGTACGGTCCCCTGACGAATGCGCTTCTTTTGAGCCATAACGCGCCGAAATCCGTTCAGGCAATCAACAGTTATAGGCGATCGCAAATTCAAATATCCGCATTGAGAAGTCGTCACATATTAGGGTTGTACGCTGACCATAGGTGGGCACAGCCCGTGCTGGACCGTGCATGCACGGGCTAGAATTGGGAGGGATTTCGCATATCGCATGGGGTTGAGGGAGGGATTTCGCAGCGCGAAGCGCTGTGGGTCGCGTCTGGGTGGACGATTTCGCAGTGCGAAGTGTCAAGTTGCGTTGGGTGGGGATTTCGCTGCTCATGAGCACCACAGGTTAGAACCAAATGTGGGATTTTGCAGCTCACTTTACAGTTCACTTTTTGGTATGAGACTGACAGATTTCGCAGCTTGATTTGAGTGCAGATACTGAACTTCTACTCATGGAATTTCTAGCGGTTGCCCCGTTTTTTTTTTTGGGTATGCGACTGACACAACACACAAAAACTGACTCTTCTCAAGTACTTGACAGTTTCACTGTTTTTTTTCACTGTTTTTCGGTGCTCCAGAGTGTTATCATGTGTCAGTGCAGCCATTACAGAGCATCTGCAACATCAGCATCAACATCTCTAATTTGTGACCCAAAATGGCAAAATTTGGAACAGGGTGGGCAGGGGGATTTCGCAGCACCATCAGTGCTGCACGCGCTGTTCTTCGGACCGTGCCCACCTATGACGCTGACGCGTACATCCTGATTTATTTGTATCCATCTATGAAATCAATTTTAATTGGACTGGTCCAGGCTGTCTCAGATCGCAAACTGTGTGCAAAATGCTGGCCAGCGTTGCCAAGAACCAGCTCATTGTCAGTGACACGTATTCGTGGGGATCGTCTGCAAGCTGGAGAATGCAGCTGTATCCAAAAGGGAGACACGACGCTTCGGATGGCTGCGCTTCGTTCTTTCTCCACTTCTGCAGTGACAGCCAAGTCGCACAAATGTCCGCCAAGTACACACTAACCCTACAAGGGAAAGGCCCGTCGCTGGGTCAACTCGCGACGCTAACGATCGACGACCACGTGTACACTAAAGGCACTGGCTGGGGGCGGCCTGACGCCTTCGACCAGGAGTTGGCGCTGAAGGCCGTTGGCAAGGACGGCAGCTTGTCCGTTGTCTGCAAGATGACGGTCAAGGAGGAGAACTGCCCCCTGCTCGCCGCCCTCAGCGCGCTGCAGCGTCTCTGCCGCGCGCGCGACTTCACCGACTTCGTCGTCAGACTCGACGGCGCTCAGAGAGAATTTCCAATGAGCTTCCATCGATTTATTTGCTGAGTATCAGTCCAGGGCGTTCTGCAACTGCAGGTGCACAAGCTCGTTCTGGCGAGTCAATCGGAGGTATTCGCGACGATGTTCAAGGCGGAGATGGTGGAGGCGCAGCGCGGCGAGCTGGTCGTCAAGGAGACGACGCAGGCGGCCCTCGACGTCTTCCTCGGCGCCCTCTACGATTTCCGCCTGCCCAGCGACTGTCGAGGCGAGCTTCTGCGCGACGTCTTCCACCTCGCCCACAGGTGCGCGTCGTCAAGACCATACCTGTAACCGGGAATTGGACCTGGGGGGGGGGGTTCGGGCACTTTCTCTGGCGTGGTAGGTGGGATGAAAATCTGGAGGAGGGGGAGGTCTTTGAAGGAAAAAAATAGGTACTTCTTTGGTCGAATTTTGCTGAAAAGCACTGTACAAAACACATTACAATTTACAGTTTCAAATTTCTGGGGGGTTGCCGGGGGGGGGGAACCCCCAGCCCCTCTCCCCAGTTACAGGTATGGTCAAGACGTACGCGACTTTCCGAATACTTTGCCGATTGGGTAGAGTCGTCTCTCTTTCGGGTTTTCCTCGACTATGCGTTGTAATTTAGTCGATTGCGGGTGGTCCATTCTATTCGGATCACGCCGTTGCAGATACCAAGTGGAGAGCTTGTTGTCGCTGGCGCGCAACCGCCTCGTCGCCGAGTTGAGCGTCGACAGCGTCTGCGCTCTGCTCGACCTGGCGACGATGACGGCCGACGATCGACTGCTGGACGCGACGCGCCGTTTCGTCGCCTCCAACTGGCAGCAGCTCAAGGACGGCGGCCAGCTCGACCGCATGGCTGACAACGGCCACTCCAAGTGGCTCCTCCATATCCCCACCCCAAACATGGCGCCCAAATAACTCCCAGAACGCTTCCTGGAAGACTCGCCGAGTGCCGAAAGTGTACAGCGCCATTGTTGTAGTCCCCGGTTAAAACTTGGAGGTGCAATTAAGACAGTCCAATACCCATTAGATTTCTAAGTTGAAGGCTCGCTCGTGTACATCGTATTTAGTGGTGAACTTACGGCGTGTGCTCCGTTTGGACCCAGATCGCGTTTGTGGTAAGCAAGCAGTGGCGCGGATTGCATCTTGTTGGATGAAATGTGCTGTTTGGCAGACGTTGCAGTTTACAAATATCAAGCAGGCATTAGCAGCCATCGCGCAGCCAGGGTTGACATGCGGGACACAGCAGAATCACTCACTCTGGATTCTGGAGTATCGGCTGCTAGTTAGCCAGTAAAGAGAACCGGAAGTTGTGAATGGAGTTGCACCGCAGCCAACACTAATCAAGACCAATTTTTATTGTGGTCCAGTTTTGGAAACGCGCATTCAGTAGAACCGCGTTTACACGCCTACATACAGTACGTATCTCGTGAAACAACTCTACAAAAGTGGAAATGCTGCGGAGAGAAATACACAAAAGAATTTCTTTGCTTGAGTGAAGACACATGCTGAATGATAAAGAAAATGGAAACAGCGGCTTGATGGAGCAGGTTCAGCTCACAATCGCCCCCACCCCATGCCAAACTCGTTTGAGCCAAATCGTAAAACAACGTTTTAGTGGCAGCAAAAAATGAAAAAAGTGTCTATTTTTCAAAAAAAAAATATGAAAAGATGCCTTCATTTTGTATTCATGTTTGTATTTTGATGATAGCGAAAAGTAGTGGCAGACATGTGACATGATTTGCGGAATTTGATATGAATATAAAAAAACTCAAAACAGGGATATTCGTATAAGGCATAAAAATGTATTAATTCCTCATATAGTTCTAGTAATTATATAATACCATTTTTCGCAATCTCTTTCAAAATGAGTTCACTTCAGACTTGGTCGGGTTCGATACAAGGTTGTCGGGCCAGACCTCGGCCTCATTGGCTGCTGGACCCGGCACCCAATGGTTATCAACAGCACGACGAGTATGGACTTTGTGGACAATGTGTTGCGACTGCGAGTAGGTTCAGCTGAGCTCAATTCAGAGAGAAAAGCGGCTCTTCCGGTGGCGTTCGTGCTGTCGTCGACGCAGGACGCGAGCGTCTCTTGCAAGGTGGGTCCTAGAACTTCGCAGTGGGCGTGCACCGCAATCCGCGAAACATAGCTTCCTGCTCCGTTCAGCTGCAGCTGCCGAAGTCCACGACAGCGCCCGAAGACCCCGTGCTGGTCCACCGCGAGCGGTACGAGTACCGGCAGCACAACGAGCAGCGCTTCTCGATGGCCATGCGAGACATGGTCGTCCACTGCAGATATAGCTGCGTCGTGTCGCGCCACCGACAACAAGTTGCTTGACGATTCCAACACTAAGGGCAAGTTGTTGCTGAGTCACCGCGAGAAAGTCGCCCGCGCTTTTGGTGTGTATTTGTAGTTGAACGCGTTGCGCCAGTTGTTGTGAAACGATAAGTATATGGGTTTGTGGCGCAAGTCACTGTCGCCCGATTCGGTCGGTGCTTTCATGCATCCGAAATGTGAATGCCGTCAATCGCTCACAGTGATGTAGACGTATGACTCGGTTTGCCTGCAGCGCACAGCGGACTAGAGAAAAGAGGTGGGACGCGCTGTGCCGCGCTGAGCTGCGTTCAGAATTGTTCTCCGCCTTCATCTTTAAAAGTTTGCGCTTTAAATTACAATTTACAACTCTAACGTAATAACTCTTGCAAGGCGACAAAGGAAAGGCATATATTATAACACACCGAAATAATTACAAAAAGTTACAGTCCTCTTCCAGACTCGCCCACTTCCCCCTTCCAGTTCGGTTTTCCCCCTGCTGTCCGGGAAAAGCTAAACCATTGTACCATTGTACAATTGTACCATTGTACGGAGAGAAGCACACCATAATATTTTAAGTGCGTTGACTCTCGATGCTCAACTGTTAATTACTAAAACAACGCGCGCCCCACATGCTCGCCGCTGATTTTCTTTTTGAAGTTGAATGTAGAGAAACTGTGCTAGAAAACGAATGGTGACAAACCAAACGACAACATCAGCTTGCTGAAGCCGCACTTTGTGGATTTGGAAGACGACGCACTGTGTGTGCGGTTGCCCGGCAGAAAATGGCTACTGGCTATTGGGCTATGTATGGCTACTGGAACCGGGTTGTGTATGCTTTCAGCTTCCACAAGGACGCGGTACGGCTTTGGCGATTTGCCGTCCAAGGTGACGAACAACCCAGCCGAATCGATGAATTGGCAATTGCAGCGGGAGACTGGAGGCGCGTCCCAGTCAGGGCAGCCATTGATCGATACCCTCAAGTGGTTTTGTCAACGAAAGTACAGTTTGTTTGTAGAAAGTACAGTTTGTTTGTTTGTAAGTACAGTTTTGTCCTCCACCAACGAGCGCCAGGGCAAACCCGCCGGCGGCTAATCACCTAAGGGTCAACGGGTCAACGGATTACTCACAGCACTTGCTCTCTACCTTCCAGTGATTCGCTTGCTTCTAGGAAGGAGTGCTTAGCGCTTCAATACGGTACAGGGAGTTCTTCACCGCATCTAGTTACCGCTCCTGTGCCCAGGGAGATCGAAAGTGCTCACCAAGCGTGCGCGAACTCAAAATGCCTTACGTGTCAACATTACGCTTTTGGTATAGATGGTCATACTTTTCAGTCGTCCATTACCGGCAAAGTGTTTGGGGTCAACGCAAACCGCAAGCTTTCATGCAGGTTGAAGAATGTGATCTATGCTGTGAAATGCAAAAAATGTGACGTGCAGTACATTGGAGAAACGAGTCAGGAATTGCGGCATCGGTTTCTGCAGCATCGTCGTGCAGTCATCCAGCGTAAACCAGGCTATTTGTATGAGCATTTTCGTACTGCTGGACACTCTGTTGATGACATGCAACTTCAAATTATTCAAGATACCAACGACAAGTCCGATAAGGAGCGAAAGATGAGTGAAACATTTTGGATCCGAGTTATGCTAACCGCTTACCCATTAGGCTTGAATAACAGGGTTGATGGCTTTGGTGATATTTCGTCCAAAACAAGCGTAACGATGGAAGCGAATCCCTATAGCGCAGGCAAGGTACACCGGCGAAAGCGTTCTCATGGAAATAAATGGCACAAAAAAACCAACGAAGATCACGCGGTCAGAGCTGAACAATAAACTGAGCGGATTGATTGCAGAGTACAAAAATGGGCAAGCCAAAAACCTTCGAAGCGTGTACATGTACCTAAATTCCTTGTCACGGCAATCGCTTTCGACGGCCGCGGCATTGCTTGAAGAGTACGGTCTGAATACTCATGTCGACCAACAGACACGTATGGCTCTTCAAGGACTGATTTACAGGAAATTGAAAGTTGACAAAAACGCCATGGAAAAGGAACGGTACGGAATAATTGTCCCGGTCAAATACGTTAATAAATCTTTTGATCAATTTCATTGCAAAAGAGTCTATAGCAACCTAAGGGCCAGGGGTGCATTTCCGACGGATTTCGAGTTTCCAAGTGTGTCAGTGGTCTATAAGTATGAGCCTACAACGTATGTCGAATTATGCAACTACACAAAGGAGCTCAAGTCACTCAGTTTAAATTACAATAGCATCTTTGGTGCATGCGACTGTGGTCAGTCCCTTTACAAGGATTCATTCCATGGGCATGTGGTTACTGGCGATTTAAACATAATTGAAGATCAGCATTTAAGAAATGTATTTGAAAAGGGCACCAAATTCAGGACACCTAAGTGCATAGACTGGAGGGACACTGAAAATGCTTTACTCGATGGCTTGCAAATAATTATCAAGAAACTAAAGCATCGATACAAGCTAACTGCAGCCATTTTGACGAAGTATGAAGCTGAATGCACTGCAAACATTAGCACGAACATCGGGGGCCCAGGGGTAGTTTGCGGCCCCCCAATGCAAATTTTCTATTGCGGTTCCATGGGGGGGGCCGCAAAAGTTTTGGTACATTTGGTACATTTGCTGGTCAGGTCGCGCCACTCTAAGAAGGCGTTTAAAGTGTGGAGGGACAATGTGTACGAGTCGCGTAAACATATTCTGAGTGAAGCCGTTCGCTGGAGAATTGTAAATTCTGAGAATATGTTTACGCGACTCGTACACATACGCGTCACGTCGTCCCACACGTACCTAGGGCCCTACAGTGGGCAGCCCCAATGTGTACGAGTCGCGTAAACATATTCTGAGTGAAGCCGTTCGCTGGAGAATTGTAAATTCTGAGAATATGTTTACGCGACTCGTACACATATGCGTCACGTCGTCCCACACGTACCTAGGGCCCTACAGTGGGCAGCCCCAATGTGTACGAGTCGCGTAAACATATTCTGAGTGAAGCCGTTCGCTGGAGAATTGTAAATTCTGAGAATATGTTTACGCGACTCGTACACATACGCGTCACGTCGTCCCACACGTACCTAGGGCCCTACAGAAGGCAGCGACAATGTGTACGAGTCGCGTAAACATATTCTGAGTGAAGCCATTCGCTGGAGAATTGTAAATTCTGAGAATAGATTTACGCGACTCGTACAGATACGCGTCAGCTCGTCCCACACCTACCTAGGGCCCTACAGTGGGCAGCGACAATGTGTACGTGTCGGGTAAACATATTCTGAGTGAAGCCATTCGCTGGAGAATTGTAAATTCTGAGAATAGATTTACGCGACTCGTACACATAGGCGTCACGTCGTTCCACACGTACCTAGGGTCCTACAGAAGGCAGCGACAATGTGTACGTGTCGGGTAAACATATTCTGAGTGAAGCCATTCGCTGGAGAATTGTAAATTCTGAGAATAGATTTACCCGACTCGTACACATAGGCGTCACGTCGTTCCACACGTACCTAGGGTCCTACAGAAGGCAGCGACAATGTGTACGTGTCGGGTAAACATATTCTGAGTGAAGCCATTCGCTGGAGAATTGTAAATTCTGAGAATACATTTACGTGACTCGTACAGATACGCGTGATGTCGTTCCACTCGTACAGATGGGGCTACTATCGAAAACCAATAGTGTGTACGTGTCCCTCGTCCGTGTACGTGTGGCGCATACATGTATGTGTACTTGTTGGGTGAACATTTTCCTACTACTGTTCAAACAGTGGGTCAGATTTCCAAATTGCTAAATTATATGGAAGTGACACTTAAGCCCGATTTATAACCATGGGACACGGACACGGACACGGACACGGCAAGGGACACGGACACCCCGATTTATAAC